>QKWP01000016.1:0-20459 GCA_003550325.1 Gigaspora rosea | reverse complement strand
TTATTTATTAGTAAATATACAGTGACTAAAGCAATAGCTGTAATTTAAAAAAGTTTTATTAGTAGCATATGTCAATTTTATATAAAAATTTCAAAATACCATATAAAAACTATATAAAAATAATCTACGTACCCTCTATCTTAAAGTTCTTTAGGGTCCTGTTACTTTTTTGGGTAGTTTTTATTACCTTTTTTCTTTTTTAAAATTTCTCTTTGATGAATTGTCTTGTAAATTACTTCTTGTTCTTTAGTATTTTTTGGTGAATTGTATTGTGGTATTTCTTTTATAGCATTTTGCTAGTGAATTTAATTGCCTTGTATTATTTTTTCTGATCTTTAACAATTTGCTAGTGAATTGCCTTATGGAATTTTTTCTGGTCCTTTAGCATTTTCTGATAAGGTATTTCTTCTAGTTCTTTGGTGTTTGCTAGTAAATTGGCTTTTATTTTTCTGGTTCTTAAGCATTTTACCAGTGAATTGTCTTGTAGTTACCTCTTTGGGTAGTTTTGTACTATCCTTTTTTTTTCTTTTTTAGAATTTCTCTTTGATGAATTGTCTTGTAGAATTCCTTCTAATCTATTAGTATTTTTTTGGTGAATTGTATTGTAGTATATTTTCTTTGGCATTTTGCTAGTAAATTGTTTTTGATACTTCTTTTGGCCCTTTTGCATTTTTTAGTGAATTACTTTGTGGTATTTCTTTTGGTTTTTAGCATTTTGCTAGTGAATTGCTTTATAGAATTTCTTCTGGCCCTTTGCACATTTTCTAGTAAGGATTTCTTCTAGTTCTTTAGTGTTTGCTAGTGAATTGTCTTGTATTTTTTCTGGTCCTTTAGCATTTTACTGATGAATTGTCTTGTGGTTACTTCTTTAAGTAGTTTTATACTACCTTTTTTTCTTTTTTAGAGATTTTCTTCAATAAATTGTTTTGTGAAATTTCTTCTGGTCCTTTAGCATTTTTGGTAAATTGTTTAAGTATATCTTTTTTGGCATTTTGCCAGTGAATTGTCTTTGATACTTCTTCTGGCCCTTTAGCATTTTACTGAATTGCCTTGTAGTATTTCTTCTGATCTTCAGCATTTTGCTAGTAAATTGCCTTGTAGAATTTTTTCTAGTCCTTGGAATTTTCTGGTAAGATATTTCTTAGTATTTGATGATAAATTGTCTTGTTGTATTTCCTTTGTCCTTTAGTATTTTACTAGTAAATTGTCTTGTAATTGCTTCTTTAGGTAGTTTCATACTACCCTTTTTCTTTTTTAAAATTTCTTTTTAGCATTGGTCAATAAATTGTCTTGTGAAATTTCTTTTGGTCCTTTGATGTTTTTTGTGAATTGTATTGTGGTATTTCTTCTTCAGCATTTTTCTAGTAAATTGTCTTTGATACTCTTTTTGGCCTTCAACATTTTTTTGTGAATTGCCTTTTATAATTCTTCTGGTCTTTAGCATTTTGCTGCTGAATTTTCTTGTAGAATTTCTTCTAGTCCTTTTTAATGTTTTGCTTGTAAATTGCCTTGTAGTATTTTTTTTGGGCCTTAAGCATTCTCTGATGAATTGTTTTGTGGTATTTCTTCTAATCTTTAGCATTTTGTTGGTAAATTGTCTTGTTGCATTTATTCTTGTTTTTCAATGCTTTGCTAGTGAATTGTCTTGTAGTATTTCTTTTTGTCTTTTGATGCTTCACTGGTGTATATGTATTTTTTCTGGACCTTTGATGTTTTGTTGGTTAATTTTCTTGTAGTACTGTACTTCTTTTGGTCTACAAAATGATCCTCCACCAAAATGCTAAAGGCATTTTTTATGGTTTGTCAGAGGTTTAAGTAAATTGTTTTGTGGTATTTCTTCTGCTTCATAAGATTTGGAGCAGTTTTTTGTAATTTTTTTGTTTGTGTTATAGTTTCTTAGTAGTTTTTTGCTAAAGAACCCATATTAATTTTTAATAAATTTTATCAATTTTTTTTATTTTTATTATTAAAACTCTATATGTAGAAATTTTTTTATTTTTATATTATTGAATTTAATTAGTTTAATTGGTTAATCACTATTAGATCGGCTTTTTTTGACCGGACTTAGTAATAAAAAAATATAAAATTCACGTGATTAATTTTGATTGGTTGATCATGTGGTCGACGCCCTTAAAAAAAAATCATTTGTACATATAATTGAATAACGTAATGCTCGATATTTTTTTTCATTCTTAAAATTAATAAAAAGAATGTCATTTATGCATATAAATGTTTATGGAGAAAGTAACGATAAAATGAGGATGTCTAATATTTTAAATAATAAGCAATGCTTAAGCATTGATTTTTTTTCATCTTAAAACGTTTTTAAAAAGATATTATTTGTACATATAATTGAATCAAGTAACGTTCATATATTTTTTTTTTAATCATAAAAATTACTTAAAAAGAATGTTATTTGTGCATATAAAGTTTATGGGAAAAGTAACGATAAAGCGGATGTCTAATATTTAAATAATCAAATAATGCTTAAACATTGATTTTTTTTGTCATCTTAAAACGTTTTTAAAAAGATATCATTTGCACGTATAATCGAATCAAGTAACTCTCTATATTTTTTTTTAATCCTAAAATTACTTAAAAGATTATCATTTATGCATATAATGTTTATTGAGAAAGCCCCTCAAACAATACAGCTTGAAATTCGGTGTTCTGTAGCGGAATTACTGGACCTTGTGATCCATTAAATGGATTTCCGCCTTCGACCAGATCATAATATCTTTGAATAGCAATGGATGTACTGATGGATAGATGTACAGTATTTTGATTTCTTTGAGGTCCACCAATGTTTTGGGTCTGATTATTCTGTGGTTGGACGTTGTTAACTCGATTCATCATTATACCTAAATATTAAAGAGGCAATATTAGCACCATATAAATGGCATATATTTATTCAAAAACTCTAATTTGGAGAAATTGTTCACGCGCTTATATAATATAATAAAGACGATCATTTAACAGATTTGTATAATGAGAGTTAAGATTACTTTCTAAAGTTAAATTAGCTCTAAATTCGTATTTTACAATATGGGTATCTAAAGTGGTGCCGGCCAAAATCCCGACAAACAGAATCCCGACAGGTCATAATCCAACAAAAAAATCCCGACAGTAAAAACCCCGACAATTCCGACAACAAAAATTAAATTTATTTAAGTTAGGTTAGTGAGTGCTTAGGTTAGTGTTAGAGTGAGCATTTAGGTTAGGGTTTGGAGTGAGGCGAATTTAAAGTAAAATTGCTCAAGAAAACTTTTTTTCATTGTTGGATTTTTGATTGTCGGATTTGTTTGTTGGAATTATGACCTGTCGGGGCTTTGTTTGTTGGATTTTGACTCAAACACATCGAAAGATATCTGAAATTGCTATTCTTTGTCAAATATTCCGAATTTTCGTAAAAACCTGCCTATTAAATATATATATTTTTTTTTTACAAAATTCGAAATAATTTCTGAGTGTAGCAACTTCAAAAAAACTAACGCTTGGCTAAGCTGCGGTTATGCCTGTATAATAAAAATGTTCAGCATAACATTATGCAAGTAGTATAATATGGTATAGAACCCTAAACCGTTGTTGATACAATGGTAACGTGATATAAATAAATCAAATGATGCTGGACGTATAGCGGAAATTCTACGGACATTGCTTAAGCACAATGCAATTCCACGTGAGATTATTATCTTAATCACAACCAATTACATGATATTACGCTGTCCTAAGCAATGCCCGTAACTTTTCGGACGCATAGTGTTCCTTTATCATAAGATCATTTACATACTCGCATATTTCAAAGTAACCAACTTCTTTCCATAGAAGTACTAAGTCATTTTTACGGATTAATATTGATCTCGCAATTACGTTAAGCTGACAACTTTTTCATGTCCATCTTTGGGTGGATAGTCTTCTGGTGAATTAATTTGTGTACCACTAGATTTTCTTGGCGGGAACAGTATCAATTTCTTACACAAAATTAGATCCTTAAACTCGCAATTTTTTTCTAAAACAGTTGGTGCATATTAATAGTATGAGAACCTCCAGAAAGAATTGAAAAGGCTCCATATCATTTCCTTTTGAGTACAAATCAGCGTTGAATCTTCCGTTAATAAAAATATATAAACGGAAATTTGTAAATGATTAGCCCAGGGATTGTTTTTTGTTGCAACTATCATTATCTGTT
Organism: Gigaspora rosea; assembly: GCA_003550325.1. Taxonomy (NCBI): domain Eukaryota; kingdom Fungi; phylum Glomeromycota; class Glomeromycetes; order Diversisporales; family Gigasporaceae; genus Gigaspora; species Gigaspora rosea. The sequence continues at coordinate 16,270 of QKWP01000016.1, read as the reverse complement.
TGTCCTACACTATGTGCAATCTTTAATTTGATAAGTTTTAGATCATAATTTCCATAATGAATAAGAAGACGCTGTGAAAATTTCTTGAAAGAATTCCATATTTGGTAATAATAGCTCGAGCGACTTCGACAGAGATGAAAGTTGGACCCAATCTAATAGCATGGAAAAGAATATGAGCTCTCCCAAATCGATAAATGATTCATTCTGCCTCCGTTTAAGAATCTTTACATACAGAAGACCAGCTCTTGTAACATACGACTGAATTTATAGGAGTTTTAATGAAAATAATTTTACCTTTGAGGTTTCGCAGTCATCTAATAATAAAGGATCATATTAGTAAATTCCATATGATGGAATTGGGATGAGCACACATACGGCCTGCGCATTAGGCTAGAACAATTTAATTTGGTGGTTTAATCTTTTGAGTGAGGAATGTAGACCGCCGAATTAGAGCGAACTGGTCTTAAGATATTATCCTGTACAGCATGCAATTTCTAAATGCTAGGACGTATATTGCCAGGAGAAATTAGAACTAAAAAAGGGTTCGTAAAGTGCAAAATTACGAATTATTCTGAAAGAAATTGGAAAAACATGTGAACGAGCAAGATCAAAAAAATAATTTGGGCAATTTTCCCGAAAATAAAAAAAAAACAAAATAATAATAATAATAATAATAATAAATAAACAAATAAATAAATAAATAAATTAAATTAAAAAGGTAATATAGATGCCTCACATTTAATGCGTAGGCTGTGCATGCTGTGTGATATACATAAAAATCTTAGATTTACACATCCTAGATCCGCTGAAGTGGGGTTAATTCAATAAATAAATAAAATAAGCCATCTGAACAGGCAAATTAAGGGTAAATCTGAAGCGGAGGGAAATCACACAATATCAGACAAATCAAAATTTTTTAATCATTTTTGTTTCGTGATTTCCCTCCGTTTATACGATCTCCGTGTTTAGCAATTTCCTATTTTTATATTACTATATCAACCCTAACGTATATTAAGACCTTTACCTAGAACGTCTTCATGACTATAGGTCCGTTCATTAGTGTAATTAAAATGGCTGCATATTGGAATATTGCATATAGTGAATACAATATACGACACGAAGTTAATAGAAACCAAGCAAATTTTTTAATAAAATTTTTATAGAACTTAGAACAAAGATAGCTTAACAAAGACTTGACTAAATTCGATAAAAAATTTTTGATTACGTTCTTGTTAAGTTATTATTGTTTAAAGATTTAAAAAAGCTTTCATTATAAAAATTTGATTAATATCTATTGACACACTCATAAATTTAAAAAAAGGTTTTACATTCAGTCTCTTGGTTGTCAAAGAAAGATATGCATATGATCTTTCAATTAAATTAGAAACTCTTTAATTTGGTTGTTTTAAATCATATCACGATATTGAATTTTGTCTTAACTGTTAAAAATGAACTTATGTGTTCAAATTAATTTATAGTGAATAACTTGAATAGTATCCTTTGAATATGAGAAAATTTATGATTCAAAGAAGACATTGATTGCCATGCATTTCAATCTGGATTATTGATTATTGATAATCAATGAATATCTTAGACTCTGAATAAATATTAAAATAATAATCTCTTGCTATATGATCGCCTTTACTTATTAAAGGTATATTTTCATACCTAGATAGCAGCAACAAAAACGATTTTTATCGTACGTGTCTATATCTCCTATACTTTTATATTTTTAAAATTTTTTTTATTAATGTATAAATGATTATTGATTTATTATTTTGTTGCAGTAAAATTTGTCAGACAAATATTCATGACGGACTATTTTTCTTTTAAAGTCGAACAGGCTTCGGAATTTTCCATCAATAGAGATGGCGATCCATTAAAATTATTTATACATATTTTTACAATAAAATCTTGAATGGATTGCATACATCAAAGTCAATATAAATAAAAACAAAAAAAAGCCCATTTTACATTAGGTCTAAGTTAATGATCCCTTTTTTTTAAAATAATCATTTATTTTTGCGTTTAAGACTTACACCTATAAGTAAAAATTTAATATATACTAAGAGCTTGTGATCTTGATATAATGATCAATGTGCGATTTTTTTTTTTTTTTTAAAAAAAAAAAAACTATATATTTTAGAGGTTAGCGCAATAAAAGCTACCCATTAATCGATCCAATATAATAACGATAAAGTTCAAAATAATTGGGTAGGCCACCATACAATAAGTCTTCGTGATGACACATAATAAGAAATTTTTAACAAATCTTATTTGACGCACTACTAAAATCTACAAGGCCGATTTGTAATAAGCAAAGGCGTAACTTGCAATAAAAACTACAAAAAGTTAAGGAATCCATACTTGGTCTAACACGTTTTAAGCAATTATAAATGTAAGCATTTCATTAATTTAATCCAAATATGACGCCAGTGGCAATAAAACATTGGGCACTTCAATTCTTCAATTTATTGTTTCTATTGTACTGTATGGAGTTTATTACAAAAATGTTTAAATAAATTAACAGCATATAATCGGAGGTTACTGAAATAAAAAAGGACTAACTTACTAATTGCTATGCATATTTGTAATTGTACTTTTTTCTCTACAAAGTTTGCAATGGCATTTAAGATGTTAACTTGATCTACTTCTGTTAGATTAAACTAATTAATACAAGGAATCGTATGTTTACTTTCTTATAGATTATTTCGCTAAATTTTAATTTAACATCACGATGCATTTATGGAATTTAGCTAAAATTCGGACATCAAAACCATGTATTTGCTCCCCAGATTTGAATTTTAGTTGCCAAATTAACATATTGAACTATAAATGTAAACCCCGAAAAAATTTTTTGGACCGTTGATCTAGACTGATAACGCGTCTAACCATCTTTCCTACAGGCTAATCCACCTTCCCCACTCCTGACGCAACTTATAGACATAGAAATTTATTAAAATGCCGCATCACACCTTTGAAATGTTGATTATCTTCCCAAAATCTATATTTGCGCATTAGTAGTCAATTTTATAAATTTTTGGGGAATTCCATAAATTCACCGCAATGATTTAATTGGCCTGAAATAAGATCTACGATGCAAATTGACATTTACATTTCACATGTATTTTAAACATTTAATTAATGCAAAATAGAATGCTTTTTCAAGCATATGTGTACTGTATAATCTAGATCAATATACAATGACGGGTAAATTGATTATAGTTATGGGTAGAAGCGATACAATTTCATTCTCAACAAAAAACAATACCACGTAACGTAGATAATGTCTTTACTCTAGATGCATGACTTAGACAAGTTAAACTTTTATCATGCACAGTTCTTACTAAAGTAAGCACTATAAATGAGCAAATGCTGCTTTATAACTAACAAATTTAGGTGAGGTTTATGATTCCTAAAATGATCATGCTAACCAAATGATTATGTTAGCAAGAATAATTAATTACATGTCATGTATATCTATCCAATAAAATTTATTATCCGTCAGTTTACTATGATAGTGCTGAGTGCTGCCAAAAATAACTATAAATTATTTTGGCAGTTTACGTATCACTGCCAAAAAACTCGAGCCATTTAGCTAGCACAATCGTCGTAAACCACAGATAACACCGTTATTGTATGCTACGCAGCCAATAACTTGTTTATATCTGGTTTCAAATTTAATGTCATTTCTGGGTCAATTCGGGACCCAGAAGCCGACATATTAAATTTACAACCAGATAATGGAGTTTTTTTTTTTACAAATAACCCCGTTATTGGATGCGAAGCATCCAATAGCTATATAATAAAGTTGATCAACAAATATTTTATATGAATTCGGAAATGGTACACCCTACCTTAATTACATTTAATTTTTTTTAGTAATTTTGTTATCTATCGATTATCAATTTAATGCAGAGCTTAAACCAAAAAAAGTAACATATTTTATTCAGAATATCGATCGAAATCAACAATCAATGTGTCACAGAAAACGTTAAATAAATTATGAATGAAGTTTGAGGTTTTGTTAAACCACTTATAATTGTTTATTATAAATTCTACATCTAAGCTGATCCCTAACACTAAAAAAATGCTCTCCAAAAATTTGTATTTTTCGGTGACTTGTCCATTTTACGCTATTCAAATTTATTATAATCTGAATTTGTCAAATTTTTGATAATCAGGTAAATAATACCTATTCTTTATTCAATTAATTTAGGAACAAAAATTACACAAATCGTAAAATCACTGCAACATCTAGGATTGGTCGAATTTTTTTTTTGGTAATATTTATTAATTTAAAATGAAATTGATTTAAATACTATTGCTATCGTATTTCCGCAAAATAACGGGCATGAGTGTTATTTGAAAATAATGCACCTAAAAGTAGCTTCAAAATAACGGGCATGAGTGTTATTTGAAAATAATGCACCTAAAAGTAGCTTCAAAATAACGGGCATGAGTGTTATTTGAAAATAATGCATCTAAAAGTAGCTTCAAAATAACGCCAATGTGCGTCCTGAACAACATGATATCATCAAAATCTTATCATTGTCTTAATAATGCTATGCACACAATCAAATAACGCGCACATGCTTACTGTAATATAATACGCAGGTGGGCTGGGCGTTATTTCGCGACAATGTGGTAACTTTCACACTGCTTTAGGCAAAAATCTTGAAAATGACGTAATATTTGGTGAGTAGTACAGTTGATTCGGGTAGCCCCGCCTCCTTGAAACTGATAATAATCCAGCGAATTCAACATGACAATTATTGCGATTTGCAAAATGATTTAATTTTTTTTTGATCAAATTTGTAGATCGCTGCACACCTTTACAATCGCATGATTGTAGTCCGATTGTGCGATTGTACAACCCGATTTTTAGCAAGCATAATTCTGTAATTATGCCTAACAAAAATTATGTAAATAACGTGTTCATATTGAATTTTTGACTTAAAAATCACTTAAAAATCACACAACGCACAACATTCAGGTGATTGTATAGGTGAGCAACAATCTACACATTTTGATCAAAAATAAATGCCGGTCAATACTTCAGGTGTAATCACGGATTAGGTTGATGCACTTTAATATTAATTCACACAATCTATCGTAAAGAATTCATGATATAATTATTTATGATGGGAGAATCTTTCCTACATTTCTGGGCGAATCTCTTGATTTATGATAAAATGATTCCATATCTCAAGAAGGCGTATATGTTAAAAGGACAAATTCTTCCGGTAAACAACTTGCCCCCCCTCTTAGGTTCTAATTGTCTTTTCCCCATAATTTATCATCTATTTCAGCATATCAGTCGTTTTTATCTCAGCCGCTTCGCATTTCAATTATACCAGGAGCGGAGTTTTCCGTAAGTGAAAACGGAGAGCATGGTTTACCAAAATGTTCAAGGACGTTCGTCCACAAAATCTTGCATTTGGTTGGTTGCCGCAGTTGGCTATGATTTCTAAATATGTAAACTCGGATAATTTCGGGTTTGCTTAGCCATTTAAATTGTTACCATTGTGACTAAATAGTGGTAGATTTTAGTTGCTTAGTCGCTTGTGTGCCAACATTTTTGCATTTAATGATTGGTGTTGTGAAAAAATTTGACCAGCGTAAAGCATAGCCAATGAGTGATCATGTCACGTTTTGCGCAATCATTTGTTAATTAGTGATTGACTTGCATTAACGTGTATTATACCACGATTGCATTAACGTAGCGAAAAGTTTATTGATGTTTAACCCAATTCACTCGAAGTCACATCCTTATAATAAGGCAGAATTGGGGGATAACTGTGCAAATAATCCTTTTTCATGATGATAGTGCCGATTTTTATATTGATAATGGGGTGGCATTTTTGCTCTGCGATGCACTTACGTAATATTCGTGCATATGTATGCATATCGTATACAGTAAAGACTAAGTATATTCGTACATTTGTATGCCCTGTATTAATCATGATCGCAAGTATTAACTTCTTATTACAGTATTTTAATATAAAAAAATTTGTGAGAAAAAAATATAACAACAAGTAAAAATTCTACGTCAATACCCGTGAATCCTGTTAATGATCATCGCAACAAGTTTTTTTTTATATATGTTGTGCATTAGGGTGATCACGATTAATTTGCGTACAGGGTTTTTTCATATATGTTAGTTGATCGTGATGACGCAGTAGGTGCTCGCACATGATATCCGTAATTGTAGTTATGAAAAAAACAATTTTAAAAAACAATTTTGCCTGACCAGTTCGTATCTTTTCGATCTGTCAACTCTGTCAACTGACAAAAAAACGGAATTTTTTATGGTAAATCATGATAATTTCAAAGCAAACTAACTCATTATCAAATTGTGTCAACCTATGAATTATGATAAGCTACCCGAATGAGTATGAAGTGATAAGCTCGTCAACAAGTGAAGGAGCGTTCATTATTGCGAGATCAGATGACTTTATTGCAGATCCACATGTAAATTTGTTTGTTTTCTATTTTACCAGTACGATCACGTTTCTTGTGTAACATGAAATGTGTAGGGATGGTTTCCTTCAACTTTTTTGATGTCGCTTATCCTGATTTTTGCAAAAACCTTTTTTAGTAGGAATAATGATTTTCATTTATTCGTTTTTGGAAAGAGTTAAAATTTTTACATACCAAATATGTAATATATATGTAAATCACTTCTATGATAGCGTCACTCACGAAATTTCATCATTATGATGTTAATTTAAAATATTTACATATATATAATTTCATATGCAAATCACTCATTATGATGCAAAGCAGCGTCACTGATTATTTTAATTTCAAATTTTATACCAGTACGATCACGTTTCTTGTGTAACATGAAATGTGGGAAGGATGGGTTTCCGCTCAACTTTTTTGATGTTTGCTATGCTTATTTTTGAGGGGTTATGGTGATTCTGACGACACAGGATGACAACATGTGAATGTTAATGTATATTGAACGATAGTGTTGGGAAATATATTTCTAATTGTGTGTAAATATATTGTGGTCGGTGGATACTGGTCTTATTACAGTATTATGTACTTGTCAAAAATGACATTTATATGTTGTAATTGACTAATAGTATGGGGTACTTTTTTTTGAAATTATGCCTGCTTAGTATTGCTAATTAATGCATGCGTGATCTGATTTTGAAATGTAATCTTATATCGGGTAATAATAAAATACTTTATTTCGATATTTGATACCGATAAAATGTTTTTGGCACTTTACCGTTTTTGATTTGATATATCCAAAAAACCGTAATCAGACCGTGAGAAAATTTTAAATATGAACAGATATGATGATTAATTCGTCATAGTAATTGATCTATCACTATCTTTTTTTTAAAAAATCGACTCCTGTTTGTTACGCGCACTTTGTATTTTTGAGATTTAAAAATCGACTTCTATTCGTCATGCACACTTCGTATTTTGAAATTAGATTGCAACGTTAATAACATGCGTTAGTGAGTCACATACTGTGTATTGCAGACTGGTTAGGTTTATAAAGTAAATCATGATAGAAGCTATTATAATTTCAACGCGAATTAATCAACCCTAACCGCATATTGGGATTATTAGAATAACGAGCAAGTTTTGCATGAGAATTTTTTACAGTAATTCTTGGTAGAAGTTACAATAATTTCGTTGAAAATTCAACCTTAAAACGTCCAAGTAAGTTTGTAACAGAATTTTTTATAGTAATTTACAATAGAAATTGTGATAATTCTAATGCATACTAATTCACCTTTTCAAAATTACCAACATAAACTACAAGCTTATCTATAATTACATGCTGCATATTGTGAGAGTGGTGGATATCGGGTGTATGGCTAAAAACCACTAACAACACCACTATCTAATCAAACCAGTGACCTTTAGTAGACTCTTGAATTGGTGGGCAAAAAGGGCGTGGTCAGGTATCGAGGCTCTTTTAGGGTCTTGCTACAGTGTAGTCAAATAAAGTTTAGTATTTCTGGATTTCTTGTGAATAGTTCTTCTGCTAGTGGTTCGAATTTCATTCTATTTATATAATTCTTCTTTATTCTAGCCGCAATGGTTGAAAGGTTCTAATGCCAATTGTTAATATTATTAATGATCATCATGTGATCAAGGGCGAAATTAGATGATGCGGGTGATTAATCTAACAATGGAATAGATTAATTGTTCGATAAAATCAGGTAATCAAAGGGTTATCGGTTTATGTTTTTATATAAAAGCTGATTAATTCGATCTTTCTTTAACTGGGTTAGATTAATAATTTCGAATTAATGATGTAACTAATCAAATTTTTTAAATCTTTTTTTTTTTTTTAATTTCACTTTTGTTGAATTTCGTTGTTTCATCAGACTTTACTTTCATCCAGTTCCAAACAACTCTCACACTTCAAGAAAACTACATGCACGACTCTCATATCATTGACAAGCTTATTTTGCAGATGATTAATTTACAAACATGTTCGTTTTTGTGAACAAAATATATTTTTACTAATAGTTCATTTTCACAGTAATTCTAGTTATTATTATTAATATAAAATTTGAAATTATTTATGTGAAAGATGCTGTCTACAAGATGAAATTTGTTTGTAAATTGTCTGTAATATAAATCTATCAGTAAAATGAGTGTCAATGAAATGTGGTATCTTTGAAGTGATTGTCAGTAAAATGATTGCCATCTGGATGGAAGAGTTATGACTTTATATCAATTTGTTGTTTTAACCCTTAGGGTTTTTATGGCATGATCTTATGGTAACTTGTTAGATGCAAGAATTTACTGGTTAATGTTGTGATTACATACGATTGTTAAAATTGAAAACTATAAATTTTTCATTTTGCTCAAAAAAATTTTTTTTTTCAGATACCAAAAATGCCAATTAATGAAACGCATTCGCATTGAACATTATATATATATATTTTGGGCTATACCAGCAAATAATTAGGCAGGTAAGTTTTATTGAGCTTGAAGTTTGCAGAGTATGTAATAGAAATAAGATTATGCAAAGTTAATTTTTCGTTTTGCATGGTGTTTCAAAATTCAAGTCAGCCTGCGGGTTGGATTTTTTTAATTTATTGTAAATTAATAATTTCACGTTACATGTATAAGGCCACAAAGATTTTTTTACTGCTTGCATAACATGGAATCAGAAAATTTTGGATTTTTTTTTCAGGTCTAGCGGGCAATTCCAAAAAATTAACGTCACCATCGGGTACACAAGAGAAAAAATTACATAGCAAAAAATGGAATAATTTCTTATTGGAATTAAAAAAATTTTTTTTTGAAAAATTGGATTCGCGAGTAATGCAAAATGAAAATTAACTTTGTGTGGCCTTAACCAGAATGGCAGAGTTATTCTGTGAAAGAAACAGACACTGAGTCACTTTATAATTAGCCGATTGGGCCATTCTCCATCTGCCAAAACAAGCAGCTGCGATGGAATGGTGTGACTGCATAACAGAATTTGTACAGTAACACATGATAGTAATCACAATAATTTGAATACAAACCAACTTAACCTTATACTAGAATAGCAAGTAAGTTCTATAACAAAATTTTTTGCAATAACCTACAATTGTGATAATTTCAAAAAAGCTAAATTAATTCAATCTTAACTAATTGAATATCAAAGAAATTCATAATAATAATGTCTCTGGTCATTGAGATTAGTGGATTGATCCTTGACAGTAATAATGAAAATATATGACTAATACTGTTCAGCTGCATAAGTGGCTGATCAGTATCAGTTAGTATTCCGTTATTACTATCAAGGATCAATCCACTAATACAAGTGACCAAAAATATTAAATGATCGAATATCTTTTTCTTTTAAAACATAATAGAACTATTGTAATATTTGTGAAAATAATAAAATCAGAACATTTTATTTAATAAAATCTTTGTAGCAAAAAGTGAGCTATTTGTTCTAGTACTGAAGTTCATTTTGCTCGTGCAGGTAAATATTAGTATATCTCGAGTTAATTATCACCACATGGCTGATCGTACTGGTCCTGCGCCGCGTCACGCGCTGCGCAGCTACCTTATGGGTTAGTTGTTTTTTCGTGCGTATATATATACAAATCAAAAGTTAATACGAGCATAATATTTTTATTTACATCAAATACTAATTAGGAATTGGCCCACTTATGTTAAAGCAGGCCGGATAATTTGTTAATGCGGGCCGGATTATACGCTAACGCAGGCCAGACAATCTTATATTAAAAATCCCGCGCGGGATCACGCACGGATCCCGCGCGTTGCCCATCACCAGCCTTAGTGGTGTAGTGCGAATGTATATGTACTTTAAAGGTTAGAGCCTGTTAACAATAGCGAGCCTCCCATATGTTTTTTCTTCGTATAGCAATAAAGTCTTATGATCGAGCAATAATAATTTAATTCTTTTCACTTTAACGATGGTTTTCAATTAACCGTAATCATTTATTCGTTCAATAAATTACCAGGATGAGTACGAAGTTTAATTCTCTTTAACGATTGTATTTCAGGAGAATGTTTGATCATTTAATCGTTCAATAAATTACCAGAATGAATATGAAGTTTAATTCTGTTCACTTTAACGATTGTGTTTCAGAACAATGTATGATTAACTATAATCATTTAATCATTCAATAAAATTACCAGGTGATATTATGTTTAATTCGGTTCATTTTAACGATTGTGTTTCAAGATAATCATCTAATCATTCAATAAATCATCAGGTGAGTATGAAGTTTAATTCTGTTCACTTTGATAATTGTGTTTCAAGACGATGTATGATCAACCATAATCCATTTAATCGTTCAATAAATTACCAGGGTGAGTATGAAGTTTAATTCCTTCCGCTTTAACATTGTGTTTCAAGAGATTGTATGTACAATTAACCATAATCATTTAATCGCCCAATAAATTATTAGCATGAGTATAAAGCTTAATTCTGTCCACTTTGGAATGTATGATTAACCGTAATCATTTAATCGTTCAATAAATTACTAGGATGAGTATTAAGTTTAATTCTGTTCACTTTAATGATTGTGTTTCAGGACAATGTATTAACCGTAATAATTTAATAAATTACCGGTGTGAGTATGAAGTTTAATTCCGTTCACTTTAATGATCGTTTTTCAAGACAATGTATAATTTAACCGTAATCATTTTTTCGTTAAATAAAATCATCAGCGTGAGACGAAGTTTAATTTTGTTCACTTTAATGATTGTGTTTCAAGACAATGTATGATTATTGTATCGTTTAGTCGTTCAATAAATTACTAGGATGAGTATTAAGTTTAATTCTATTCACTTTAATGATTGTGCTTCAAAAAAAGCATGATTAACCGTAATCATTTATCGCAAAATGATGTACTTTTTGTAGATCGCTGCGTACCATACAATCACCTGATTGTTTCGATTGCGTGATTGTATAAGATCGTAAAAGATTGTAAAATGCGTTTTTTGGCCAAAGATTCAATTTTCTTTGGCCATATCTATGCTCACTAAAAATTATTGCAAGATCGCGCAAACGGACAACAATCAGGTAATTGTTCAAATGATTGAAGTGATTGTATGGGTACAGAGATCTAAAAATTTGATCAAAAATTACATCAATTTGCAAACTGTGATAATTGTTCAATAAATTACCTACGTGAGTATGAAGTTTAATTCTTTTCACTTTAGCAATCGTGTTTCAGGACAATGTATAATTAATCATAGCATTTAATTGTTCAATAAATTACCATTAATTTAAATTGACTACTGGTTTAATCCTTTAACACCATGCCGGAGCACGGGCTAATATACTAGTTTACTATAATTTCTAAATTAGTAAATACAAAAATCAAAATTCTACCATGTGATTAAAAAAAAGTAATGTTTGAACTAATTAATGTTCGAAATCACGTTTATCTCTATTTGCTTCATAACTCTGTCTTATCTGCTAAACTTTTTACTTATAGTATTATTATATTTACATACATATTTTTAATATCCCATATTTCTATTACATCTACAATTTGCAAATTACAAAATCTACAAAGCAGTACGTACGTATTGTACATACATGTTAAAAAATACAAGTTTTCATCCAAAAAATAAAAAAAGATATTATAAACATACGATAAGTAAACATCAAATATTCATAGTATATATCAACATAACTAATTACTATATCAATAACCCTAGACCATACTCATCCGTAAATAATTTTAAGTCTTTGTACGTATGTACGTACTTAATTTCTATTTTACTGCAAAAAAGAGTTACATGTTAGGTTTATGAAAACATTACGTTTTTTTCGGAAATTAAATGCATGAGAAAAGGAAAAGAATAACATATATATGATTGAGTATAAAAGGAAACGCATTAATTAATTTGTCTTAGTAATATTAATTTTCTTTGTTATTCATTAATGTAGGTATCGTGGTTACTTAGAGTTTTTTGTAGTACCCAGATTAAACAATCAAAAAAACATCCACGGAAAAATTGAAGAACGGGAAAAAGATCAAAGGTTGTACAGTTGAAAAATGATCATATTTAGAATCGAATAGTTGGCCATCTATTGATTTTTAAGCGGATATCTAGATAAGCATCGTTTTTCTTTTTATTATATCAAAAATAGATAAAATTTGATCATTATGAAGGTTAAAAAAATAAAACGATTCAAGGAAAATTTGTATCAAGTAAGTTAAATTTACGATTACTGAAATTAGTTAGTTATGCAATCGATTTTATTCTATAATCCCATTGGTAATCTTATTTTCGGCTTTCCCGAAGATAATTAAATAAATAAATATAATTAATGTTATATCTTATCTAATCAATAATATATAGCATTTGTACATATAGTTAATCAAATATATAACGCTCAACATATCTTTCTTTAAATCTTAAAAATTACTTAAAAAGAATGTCATTTATGCTTATAATGTTTATGGAGAAAGTCTCCCAAACAATACAGTTTGAAATTCGGTGTTCTGTAGCGGGATTACTGAATCTTGTAATCCACTAAATTGATTTCCACCTTCGACCAGATCATTATATCTTTGAACAGCAATGGATGTATTGATGGATAGATGTACATTATTTTGAGTTCTTTGAGGTCGACCAATGGCTGGAAGATTTTGGGCTTGATTATTCTGTGGTTGGACGTTGTTAACTTGATTCATAATCAGACCTAAAAATAAAAGAGACCATATACCATATTAGCATCATAGAAATGGCACATCTTTATTCAAAAGCCCTAATTTGGAGGAATTTGTTCACACGCTTATAAAGACAATCATTTTAACAGATTGTAAAATGAGAGTTAAGATTGCTTTTTAAAGTTAATCAGCTGTAAATTCGTTATTTTACAATACGGGTATATCTATGGTATCTGAAATTGCTATTCTTTATCTAATATTCCCTTAATTATTGATTATTAATTTCCTCGAAAAGTTTCAGAAATATCTATTAGTCTCTGAACCTAAAAAATATTAAAATAATAAAATCCTGCTATATGATCGCATTTATTTATTAAAATTATATTTTCGTACCTAGATAGCGGAAACCTATATCTCCAATAATTGCTTAAATATATTTTTAAAAACTTTTTAAAATGTACTATTGATTAAATATTTTTTATTGATGTATTTTTTGCTGCAGTAAAGTTTACGAGTACAAATATTTATCAATCAACTATTTCTTTAAAAGCAAAACAGGCGTTCGGAAATGTCCAGCTATAGATATGCATCTCTACAACGTAATCAATGTAAATAAAAAACAATAAAAAAGTCCATTTTATTAGGGCTAGTGATGGGCAACGCGCGGGATCCGCGAGTGATCCCGCGCGGGATTTTTAATATAAGATTTTCTGGCCTGCGTTAGCATATCATCTGGCCCGAATTAACAAATAATCCGGCCTGCTTTAACATAAGTGGGCCAATTCCTAATTAGTATTTGATGTATTTACATAAAAATATTAAATCTTTTATTTATTTTCTACCTGCGTACATAGATAATGCGCAAACTGTACGTTGAATAAATTTTTTAAATTTTCATGATTAATAAAGTGGCAATCTAGACTTTTAATTTCTTGCACCAAGAATATTGTATACCATATGGGAGAAAATATCCAATTTCAGTGATTATTTAATATGAATGATAAGGTTAAATAAAATTCGAGCCAATCAGTTATGTAATTCAGAAATTATAAGCTGATTATGAATTTCTTATGAGTCGCTTATGAATTTTTGTATGTATATAACCTGGTAATAAGTTTTTGTACGTATGCACAGTACCTGATCACTTATAAATTTTAGCACATTTATACCTGATTATGCACCTGATTACTTATAAATTTTTATACGCTTATGATTGATCGCTTTGTTACAATTATAATTTTAAATGTATATTTATATAATAATATTTTAAAAATTGATAAAATTAAGGCAAATCTGTTGATGAATTTAATAATTATAAGATCCAAATGTATTAAAAGTAGGTAAAATCTATATAAGCATTTTTATTTGTAATAAATGTAGTTAGATTTATAAGAAATGTTTATTATTTTAACGAGAAATTACATTCTTAGTGATGATATATATATATATTTATTAATCGTGAAAAATTCCGAAACTCTACTCGATCCCGCGGGATCCCGCATCCCGCGCGGGATTTTTGAAAAAATCGGGATTTGCCCATCACTATTAATCACTTTAATTATACGGTAATTATAAAAAGGTTTACTATCTTGCTGTAAATCTTTTTGAAGTTTTAAACGCTTTGTTGAGCTAATTCAAGCCGGCCAAAAATTCAACTCACATTAATTTACTTCACTTTAAATATTTTTGAAGGCAAAATTTTAAGAAAAGATCGGTAAACCTTCAGCACAATACAGCAATATGGATGTATTATTATGCTCCAGATAATTAATCAACTCTTGAACTTAACTTTTTTTGTTCTCTGAAATATTTTTTGGTTACGCACCACATACACAATAACAGATCTACTTTGCATTTAAGTGCGAGACAGATATGATAACGTGGATAACGAATAGGTTTTCATAGATATGAAGCACCGGAGCCAAATTGAGGCGGTAAGCATATTGTCCAAAAAAAAAGATGGTGTAAGGTATTACGGTTTACTATGACCATGATTGTCAAATAAATACTAAACTGATAATACGATTTCGTATTAAAACATTGTGTATTTGATAATGAGAATAGCACAATTTGACAACTTTCTGAATTTTACACTACAATAAAATAAAATTGTATAAAACTTGAGCAGTCCCGAGAATCATTAATAATCGAGCTGAACTACAATACTTTATACGTTACTTCAAAGCGAATTTTCTTGGCTTTCAAGAACCTAATTCATATTAATTACTGTAAACTGTCATATACAAGACCCTCTCAGAGACCTGATCCTATATGGACTTGACCGGTAATATATATTTTTTTTTTAATTTTATCAAAATTAACTTGCTTCTTTCAGAACTTTTCCATTCTTACATTTTTGAATGTCATAATTTACTTGGCCATTGCTTTAATTTCGGATTTAAATGTAATATTTTTAACTCCAATATACAACTTCGAGTTATTTTACTGATGTTTTTATATCATAATCTAGTACGGCTTATAGTCAAGTTAGTCTGTTAATGACTAATTTGTTTCTAATATGCGTGTATGCAATTCTAATTGAGGGCTCATTATGGTTTATCCATAAAATGGAGATTTTCACACTAAATTAATTTGTTTGCTTTTTGAATTCAAATTATTAAGTTTACATAATATGTCAAAGCTTTCGTTCATTTATTTAATTGAAAATGCAGACTAACTTATAAATAAGGTCATACCCAGTGTAAGGGAATTATTGAACCACGTGGCACAATGCACGTGTAGTACAATGAACATGTCGGAGATTCATACAACGAACGCATATCACGTGAGTGTGATGCTAGTGTTACAGTAGGGAGGCCTTCTTTAACTCCTTACTATAACAACGACATGGCTACAGGGATCCTTTATCGGTTTATAGCGGTGTCAACCTAGATTTCTACCTCTTTAGAGAAATGCTAGAGACAGAGCGACTAATGCAGGGAGGCACTTTATGCAATTCACACTAATTACTGTGGTATGCAAGAGTCGGAAGGGATACTGTTATTTGGGCAGTATTTTGTAAAGAGGCTTGGGGGATTTGCAATTACGAAAGAGGCCACAATTAATAGTATATGAGGATACTAAGAATTGTATTAATTGTATTTCAGTGAAGACACACTACTTCACTTATTCTT
>QKWP01000015.1:807924-819433 GCA_003550325.1 Gigaspora rosea | reverse complement strand
TACCAAAAATTTTATACCTTACTGATTTTATTATCTAACTATTAAACGTGACCTACAGTTTATTTTCGCTATTAGTACTTATTTATCTTTTTTTATCTATTTTTGTAGCAAAGTTATCCGTGCTGTATTAGTTTACACAACCTTTTACACGTCAGTTTTCTGTGCCAGGTTCATATGACTGCTAGTTTTCTGTGCCAAGTTCATATGATCGCATAGCATGGATTTATTGCACTTCACAATTGGTTTGCTTTAGTGCTTTATCAAAGATTTTACCTTATCGATTCTACTATATAATTATTTACATAAAATGATAGGTATTTAGATAATAAGAAGATAAGAGGATATTTAAAAGGCAGTTTAGAAAAATGATTTATATTTAGATTATTTATTTAGAGGTATTTAGAATATGATATTTAAAACATTTATTTATTTAGATTATGTTTTTTCTATCTATTTTTTCATAGCAAAATCATCCAAGCTATTATATACTATATATATACTTGTATAGTAGCTTCTATGACTTTAATCCAAGTTTATTTAACCCTATATTCATTAGATATACCAAACCAGTATTATTTAATACTAAGTATTTTTTTTGTCCACTCTATGCACAAATAACAATTATTAATACTTTATTCTTTTTACAAGTAAATGTTGTTTGAGTAGATTGCCGTTGTTGGAGGTGGATTGCGCTGTTGCTGGTAGTAGATTTCGTCGTTGGTGTCGCCATTATTGGTGGTGGAATTTCGTCATTGGTGTCGCCATTATTGGTAGTGGAATTTTATTGTTGGTGTCGCCATTATTGGTAGTGGAATTTCATCGTTGGTGTCACCCTTGAGTGATTAAAATTCCAAACGAGGGATTAAAACGCCACACAAATTAAAAATACAAATATGTAAGGATTTAGTTTCAGCGTATGAAGGAGAAAAGAACGATTGTTAATGATTATTGATATTGTCGTAATATTTCGCTTTATTAATTTATTTTAATAAGAACCCTATAACCCATATTAGTTTAACGATTATAGATAGTATTTAGTATCATTGTAATATTTCGGAGAACCCTATAACCCATATTAGTTTAACGATTATAGATAGTATTTAGTATCATTGTAATATTCTGGAGAACCTATAACCCGTATTAGTCTAATAATTATAGATAGTATTTAGTATCGTTATAAATTCCGGAGAATCCATAGCCCATATTAGTTTAATTATAATTATAGATAGTATTTAGTACCGTTGTAATATTCCGATGTATTAATTTATCTTAATAAAGAGAATCCTATAATCCGTAATTATGTGTATTAGTTTAACATTTAGTTGAATATTCCGATATATTAATTTATGTTAATAAAGAGACCTTTAGAACCTTAATTATGTTCTATTAAAAACTGCTATATTTTTTTAAATTATAGGTATTATAGTGTACTATATCTTTTATATTGTATAATTGTAACTTCTTTTTATATTTTATTTAAATAAAAAAATATATAGTAAAATTTAAAGAAAGTTTAAATATATAAGCCATAATATTTAATTTTTATTTACTTTTTTAGTTCAATAAATAAAACTATATAATTTTTATATTATTTGAATTATATTAATCTTCTATTTAATATAATATAGCTAAAAAAACTAATTGTACAAAAATACTTATCTGTATCAGAATATTTGACTTTCTTTTTTACTATATTATTTATTTTTTTGGATACATTTATTTATCGCCCCTGCGATGTGTCGTCCTCACATGATTGACCAATAAAAATTCAAGATCAGATGTAACGTAGTACAAGAAGAAAGTTCAAAACAACCGTTTGTTTTGACGAAAATCGCCTATAACCAAAAATTTCGCATATGATACTATCTTCTGTGCTCTAACAAAAAAAATTCCTTGCAAATTTTTACCATATACCACCCTCTTCGCCCATACCCTAACCCTACCTAACCCTAACCCTAACTATACGAAATCATTCAGTTTATTTTGGCTGTTTTGATTAACATTACAGGGGCGACAATGTCGCATATGCGATGTATAAATTATCTCTATTTTTTTCTATAATTTTTACCTTTAAATTTTAATTTTTTTATATATTTTTTATAAATAAATAAAACTAAAAAACATATATTTAAACCTAATTTTCCAAATCATTAAAAATTAATTAAAACTTTTTACTTTTGTAATAATATAATCATTTTAACTATATTATATATACAAATAAATAAAATACTATAGCATTTTGCTTTATATCTATAAAAGATTTTATATTTGCTATTTATTTAAAAATCAAATATATTATAATAATAACTATATTATATACAAAATAATACTTAATTCTGGAGCAATACGACGGATTATATGCTAGTATATTATATGATACAATATTATACTATCCCTTAGATTGTAGTAGAACACAGGCAAATTTGCCTGCGTTTTTGCACTTTTTTAGCTCTGATTTACTTTTTTAAAATACTAAAATAATAAATAAAACTTTGTACAATTATATTTGAAAATAAGGATTACTTTTTTGCAAAATTAGTTTTTATATTATAAGAAAATAAATTATAGTTACATATAAGCTGAAAATAGATAATTTTAAGAAAAAATTTTTTTAAAAAATTTTATTACAATTTTTCTGCGATCTTATTTAGTTTTAGTTTTAGAACTATAGTTCTTAAGACAATATTGTAGTTTATATAAAGGATGACAACTTTCATTATTGCAACTTTAATGATTTACATGTAAAAATTAAGACTTGTATTAGAAGTAAAGATTTTTTTTATAGACGGGAACATATAAAATTTGAAAAAATCTAAAGAAAAATTTTAATAGTAAAAATGCCAATACAAGAACTTTAAACATTTATTATATTAAAGTTCTCTAATGATTTTAAAAAAATTTTATAACAAAGTTACTAAAACAAAACTTAAAGAATATTTTTTACTTAGAAAAGATAGGGCTAAAATCAATATTTTAAATTTTATTAAAAATTTTAAAATACGCAGGCAAATTTGCCTGTGTTACAATCTAAGGGATATTAAGTACAAGAGACTCGGACATTCTTGACTATTTGTGACCTAAACCTACTAGAGCTTTCCATACCCTATTTTCTGTATAACCTGGATTTTTGGACTACTCCCTATTTTGTTATTCCACTTTTACTATATTCCCCTCTTCTCTCATATTGCCGATCTTATACTTCCAAGTAGGTGCAAGGGCCTTGCCCAGACGATCGTAACCTCACGGTTACTTCCTAAACCTTGGTGTCCTGAGATTACCCATGTGCTAGTGGGGGCACAAGCTAAGCTTTGCCCACTACTCTCAGTAATCTATCGTATATTACTGCAAATATGCTATCTGGATTGGTTAGCAGATACTTCTCCTAAAGGTAGATAAGTATCGGCTGTGTTGCATAACTGGCCCGAGTGAGAACCACCCCTATCCTCAGCAAGCTAGCTCTCACTCCTCCTATGTGACACAGCTACTCCAACTGGATTTTGTAATACTTTCTGTACTACTTCCAACTTCTTGTAGAGCGGTTGGTGTTTTACCGTTAGTTAGGCCAGGGAGCTTTATTTCATACATTGTACTTCCTACCGGGTGATTCGTCATTTTGTTCATATCCCCAATTCGCAGATCTACCTCTATAGTAGTAGTTTCCTTCCAATTTAGGTTTGGTACCGGTGCCAGAGGTGTTCCTTATCCAGTTTAGATGAATTCTTTATCACAAATCTCTTTGTATTCACCACTTTTTTCACCACACGGGTTCATGTTACAGTCATATTACTCTCCCAATCAAGATCCCAAGACCGCTTTAGAGTTGTTAGTGCTACCTTGCTCTTGCACGCCAAGAAATTACTCATGCAACCTTCATGTAACTGGACTGTCATCTATAGTGCCAACCCTCCACAATGGATCTCTTTCTGGAAATTTCTAAAACCAGATTCATACTTCACATGGACTTTCACAGGGTCTTGCAACTGAATTTTTCCTAGAAACCACTTCTAGTAGGATTCGAACCAAAGACCTTGGCTGTGAGGGTTAAGCATCTAGACCACTAGACTAAGGGCCCAACCTGCAAATAAATTTATATATTTATATTCTTTATATGTTGATTATTAAAAAAGTATCAAAAAATTTTGTGTTTTAAGCAAAATAGATTAAGAAAAAATTTTAATTTCAGGTTCCAAAATCTAAAATAATTTCATTACTATATATAGTCCAGCTAGATATTTCTAAAATTGCTGCCAAATAAATTTGAACTAGTAATCTTGCAATTTAAGATCTCAGTAGAGTTTGAACCAAATGAAAAATTGTTATCTGGGTTGCTTGTATAACTTTGAAATTGGTTATTTAAGTTAAATTGGTTAGTATAGAATAGTGACCAGACTCATTAACTTAGGGGACATCCATAAATAACGTTATGTACCCCCTCATAGTAGCGCTGGACCCCTCTACTATATAAAAAAATTTTTTAAAATCCGTATATTTATATATAAAATTTTACAAAAATTGAATATATTATGATACAGTGATCCGATTTGGATGATTTAGGTACCATTCGATTCGTCTCAGTGAGACGAATCCAATAATACCAAAATCATTTCATTTGGATAACTGGATCAATAGTTATTCGCAAAAAAACTATTAATTTTTTAGTAATTTTATAAGAAAACATAATAACCAATAGTATTTGGGCAATAAAATTTGATCCAGTGATCCAACTGAAATGAAATTGGTACCATTCGACTCCTTTCACCAAGACGAATCGAATGGCACCAAAATAATTAAATTTGGACCACTGCATCAAAGTTTTAGCCAATTTTTTCTAAAAAAATTACGTTATATTTTTTTGACCCCCCTACTTATTGAGAAAACGTTATCATTGTTATTTGCAATCATTAAATTTGCTTAGAACTAATAAATTGTACAGGTTGCTATTCTTACCCATTTTTAACCAGGTTGCCATATCATCAACTAGATGAACTGACCAATCATGGTTGATCTAATTTTGTTTAACTCAGTTTCAAACTCTACCTCAGAGCATAACTGCTATACTATTAGCTCTAAAATTGAAGTAGTAATAGCATTTAAAAATGTAACTATCTTCATTATCTAATACTAGGCTAATGCGTAGCATTGTAGGACAGAAGCCAAAATATTTAAAATTTTAAAGAAAAAATGCATTTGTCACCCCCGTGACTGTCAAGGGCAATAAGGCCATTAAAGTAAAATAAAGTTAGGGTTAAAGTTAGAGTCAAAATTATTAGAGTTAGTATCAAAATTAATACAGAATTGCGAGAAGAGCATTTTTTGTTAGAAGTGCAATAGGTATTATCTTATAAAGTTTTGAGTTATAAATAAAAACCTGTGACAAAAAACTGTGTCGCAGGAGGCAACAAATATATTCCTCCAATTTTAAATACTATATTGTACTGCAATAGTATTTATATAATTTTATTTAAAAAATTTATTTTTAAAATTAAATAGTATTAAATACTATTTATGAATTTTATAATTAATAATTACAATTCAATTGGCTCAAAAAGACAGAAAATTGATCGATTTTTAGTCATAGGTACTTGAAAAAGCATTGTCAGTTCGTTGGTTCTAAGATTTCATCTTTCCCATAATTATTTTTTTACTTTTTTTTTAGATTTATTAAATTAGCTCAACCATAAATGCCATCTTTAACTGGAACTTCAATACATTAAACTAAAAATATTTAGAAAAAAAAGGTAAGAGAATTAAAAGGATTAGGGCGCTAATATTTATTAGGTAATATTTTAGGGGGGTCAAGAAAAATCTTACCTTAGTTAAATTTGATTGGCTAAAATTCTATTTATAGATCTTACCTGAGGGTGGGGGTAAGCCCCTATAGTAAATAGATATTAGGTAATAAATATCAGCGCCCTTAAAACATTTGAAGAAAAAACCATCTTGGTCATTTACTTCAATAGCAAAAAAAGAATGTTTTGGAACTTTTACAAAAACACGGAAATACTTTTGAATATGTCAAGTAATTTTTTTTGATTAGTCTCATTCAACAACTCTTATCTTGGCAGATAAGTATACATGAATGGTCCAGCCAAAAAAGAAAAGGTGAGTAGTGAAAAAGATGATTTAAACTTCTTAATTTGCTTGAAGATTTCAAAGATTGAACTTAATTTTGGTATTAATTGATATAAATCGGGGTTCTTAATTATTTTATTAATTTTTTAATTTTAAAAAATATAATTTTATATTTTTTTTTGTTTAACGTATTTCTAAATATAAAGAACTTCTATTATAATAATCCATCACAATTTGTAATTCTTTCAATATAGTCAACTATACTTCGTCAATACTGCAATGATGAAGGTTCTAGTTCAACCCTTTTGACTCTTGAAATTTTAAAGAATCATTTATTTAAAAAATTAATTCGTCAGTAATAGTTCTATTTCATCTAAATTTTAAAAAGTAGAGGTTTTAAAGTTATCAAACTATACTTACAAACGGCTATACTAATTTAGTTTGTAACTATTCATCATTTTAAAACACCTGCAATGTCTTATAGCAAGGCCAAACGAGTCTAAAATAGAAATTTTGAATGAAAAGAATTAGTAGTTTAATGAATATATTTTTTAATTAATAAGAATTGGGATTAGAGCATAGTGTGAGATCCAAGTTTGGATCTTTTTAAAGCAGCATGTTACGAGAGATCATTGCATTACATACCAGAACACAAACAAAAAACTCTGGCTACTCAATTTGTACCTGGAGATAGTGTTTGAGAGTTTAGAGTGTTACAGGGTTAGATTAAAAAAAAAAGAGCAAATCTAAAGAAAGTATTTGAAAAGAAACAAAGTTTAATGGTTCAATGTAGTGCACAAATGTAATTAATAATAAAACAGGTTTTAATAACAAAGCAGGTTTTATTGTTCTACTGCTTTAGAGGGTAACTCTACAATACGATAGGTTTGTTTTTTTTTTACTTTTTAATTACGCGACACGTGTGGAGACAGACAAAAAATTTCAAAGTTGCACCTTGATAAAATTTCTATAAGATATACAAAGATGCATCAGAAAAGATATGTTTTTTGGGCAAAATGCATCAAAAACGTAACTTTTGTATCACTTGCATAGACACTAACTGACTGTTGCTACGCTCTAGCCAAAAAGTAATATGATTACTAGAAAAATTTTTTTATATATTTTTGATAATGTCTACTTATATAATAACTCTATAATATAATTAGAGCAGCATCTATTTAAAAAGTATATACTAAATTTAAAAAATATGGGTTTTTGCCTTGAAAATAATCTTATGGGCTATCTAAATTTTATGGATAAAAATTAAAATTCTAGCCATCCAATAATCAAATTCAAATAATTTTTTCTTTATTTGTAGAACTCACTAAGTTCTACAAAATAAAAAAAGTTTATTAAAATTGGATTATTGAATGGCTAAATATTTTAATTTTTATTCATAAAATCTATATAGTCCCATATGGTCATTTTCAAGGCAAAGGCCCTGTATATATTTATAAAACAAAATTCAAATTGAACAAAAAATTTTTATATATGTATATAATTCATATAATTCAAACATTACTACTAACTATTCTATATATAAAGTATTATTTATTTTAAATAAAAAATTTATAAGTATAATATAGAAATATTACTAACAACTTAATATATAAAATGAAATTTGTATGTACAGTACTAGGTATGGATAAGCACTATTTAATAATATTATAATTATTATTTATCAATATAGTATTTTTTAACATGCTATATAAATAAGTGCTGTATTATCATTAATGATATGACTTATAACTTTAAAATACATAGTTAATCATGTTTTTATAAATGTAAAATTAGTAAAATAAAATTTAAATGGCTAAGAGTTTCAAATACAATGCTTAAATAATTAAAATAATATTTTACTTATCTCTAACCATCTATAAATAAAATTATCAGTTTAAAAGATATTATATACTAAATATATTTTAAACTCTATTATACATATCAATTTTTTAATATTTTTGTTTACAGAATAATGTCGAGAGAAAATTAAAACTTGTGCCGAAAAAAAGTTTAAAAAACTCTTTCCCATAGATCTGAAAATCATAATAAAAATTGGCAACCAGTGTAATTGGCATAGAGTTTATTGCATAACTATAATACAAATAGTCAAAGGTGGCCACAGTTGGCCCCTCAACCTAAAGGAGACATAATTATTAGACGAAAGAGGAAGGCAGTTTTACTACAAACACCAACTTCTTTTTTTCTCCTTTCACCATCCCTACGGGGGTTGGCAAAACACACAAAAACTACCACAGACGGAAAATTTGCAACTTACGGGGTTGCAGCACTTGGAACAGATATGCCAAAAAATAAGAAGAGGAAAACAGCTAGCTTGCCGGCAAACTCCCTCCTGTCAAGTACATCAAACATGGAAAACCTTCTCCTACGCAGCACGCTCAAGAACCCAATGAAAAAACTTCCCAAAAATTAGCAAAAAGTGGCGATTCTAGTTTACCTCCGGAAAAAGGATCTACATTGACATTACCACAACAACAAACCAACCTTGACCAAGATGTTCCCACGCATCCAACAACGACATCACAACAACAAACCGGTACTGACCTGATTTCTCCCACACCTATGATTTTGGAAAATCAAAATTCCCATGGACCCCAAGCCGCATGTACAAATATACTCCAGAACCTGGACCAAAATAATCAGGGCTCCCTGGACCCTGTCCAGACCCTTTCCACACCAGTTAATATGGAAACTGATTCGGAAACTACCCCGACCCCAATATCCCACCCCTCCTCGGCAACAGTAATACCCTCGGACCCATCCTCAAACCAAGAGCTGATGAATGACAACACAGGAAAAATAGAAGAAGATGCTGAGATGGACACCGAATCTGTAGACACTATCCAAGAACAACCAATAACCCATAAGCTGAGTTATAGCCAAGCCCTCAGAGGTAACAAGGATTACACCTGGCAACCTAACCCAGTCACTCAACAACGCAGATTAGATCAAGAAAAAAGATGGGCAGATTACATAAAAGATAAAATGGCAGATATTAGAGAAACCCAATTGAAGACCTTTGACGAGGAATTATGGAGCAGGGAAAAAATACTAGAATCACTAATTTCTCTTGACGGGCTACGCATGTTCGTAAAGCATAAATTAGCTAGTCTCCCAACTTCACTGCACATACCACTAGACATAGCGGCGAAATTCAGACATCAGGACACCGCCTTCTTTAGAAGCTTTACAAGGGTACTAACAAGTAAACCACAACACCAGATAGAATTTAATAACCTATTCATTTTAGCACTGGAAGCATATAAAAAGCAATATAGCGTATTAGCAACGAATAAACGAAATAGAAACCAACTATTCGACCTACTTAGAGCGAAGCTAGCCCTAAACTACTTAATGAATTTAGACTTTCATGAGCTAGACGCTTGGGAAATCACAAGATACCTACTATATCTGTCAAATTTTGCAAAAATCACACTGAATATGCAATTCGACAAAATTAGAAAATTAATATCTGAGAAAATTGTGGAATCGCGGCTGGAGTTACCCCAACACTATACAGAAATACACCCAGACCTAATTAATGCCATCCCTTTTTGACCTGCCAATAGAAAATAGACAGACCCTAGGGTCAAAAGTAAAGGCTCTAAGGCTTATTTTCAAATTCGCCTCTCTCCCTGAAAATTATATCTCGGATCAACGCCAACCATTACCAACTAACTACAGGCAGTTGAATGAAACTGTGCGGAAACTCTTTCCAATCTCTGACAGAGAAGAACTAAAGGACATACTGACATATAGAACCACGTTACAAAAATACTACATATTTAACAGAATCCCAGATACTTATTTTGATTTACCTCTATCCAAACCACCATTACCTCTGACCCCCCAGGACTTGACTCCCAGATTGAGGGAGAAATTTCCCTTCCTACCTAAAAGCGAAGAAGATTTTAAAGAACATATCCGGCTGTTAAGAGTTGATTATAAGTTCAAACGACTCCCAAATGATTACTTCTTATCTCGAAAACGACTACCAAGTAATCCTGCAGACCTAAGATGGAAAGACTTCTCCTTCCCAATGACGACGACTGAAGCTGTAAATGAATTCTTCAAACTAATTCCAAAATACTACAATATCCCAACTCCTCTTCCTTCGGCATACGCAAACTTTAACTATACTGGCTTGCTGACCTTGCCTCTGCTGGCAACCGAAGTCAAGTTAGTAAATCTAACGGTTCCAATAACTACAAGAAAACAACTGTCTATTGCATTGCAAGAATTACGACCACGCTATTATTTCTATAAGATACCTGAGTCCTGGATCGACATGAAGGTGACAGAACGAACGGAGGATCAATCCCCCCGTATACCCTCGAACCTAGACAAACTTCAGATCCACCTAAAAAAAAATAATGTAACAGATATAGAGTTGCCAATTAGAAAACATGAAAATAACAATGTTACAATTGAAAAACTAAGAGAACACTTCCTTTTTAATAACATACCATCCTTCCTCTTTGACCAATTGGAAAATCTGCCCCAGCCCAAATTCGACTTATTTCTAAAACCAAAGAGAAATCCAAAAGGAAAAACAAAAGACGAAGAGGCCCGGAGACCAGACGCCGACGCCCCTAATGACCCTATCATTAATGAGTAAATTAAATGCCGAACCAGGCCCATCCTCGATGGGCAATAGAAAACAAACCTCCATCTGTAGACCGGAGCATACTAGTAACAAAACTGATAACACAGATTTCGCTGAACCAAACGAATTTACTAATAAAAATGAACACACTTTCTCCTTTGAGGAAGGAATTAATATCGCAACCTATAACATTAGAGGGCTCTCTAGAGCAGAAAAATTGCAAGGATGGATCGAATTCTGCACGGAAGCAAACATACACATCATTGCCTTATCTGAAACAAAACTTACACCCAATCGGGTTAAAGGACTTACTAATCCATTGTACGGAATATATACCTCCAACTTCGAACCATATAAAGACAATCAATGGGAATCTAGCTTGGGCGCCGCTCTCATGATTTGCAACAGCTTACAGCCTATATTCACAATATCAAAACGGTCCCTTGAACGTTAATTATGGTTGACCTTTTCTTGCTAGATAACAATAAAACTAGAATCATATCCATATATCTCCCCTCCAACCATCCATCTTTAAACGAAAAAGCACAAAATAAAGCAGATAGATGGATACGAAAAGCCAAAATCAGAGACTGGAAATTGTTCCTGATGGGTGACTTCAACTCTATCCAACACAGGAGCAAACCACCACCTATCTTCAAAAACTTGAACGTTCTAGGAGCAATAAGCCTACTAGACCTTCACAGCATTACTTCGCATACATGGACTGGACCCTCCTCTCAAAGCCAAATCGATGATATCTGGGTACTGCAAAATATGATCTTAGAAATTGAAAAACCATTATTGACAGAAGCA
>QKWP01000015.1:747777-793336 GCA_003550325.1 Gigaspora rosea | reverse complement strand
AGTAATTATATGAATATTATTTAACGAACTTCAATTATTAATTTATTTATTTTTACTACAATTTATTGATGCATTATTAAACATTAAATTCCAGCAATAACTCGGGTTATTGATGGATCAGTAAAAAATCAGTAAATAACATACGTCAATCCCTGAATGACAGGAATCAATAAATGGCGCATAACATACACACCTGAAATAAGCAGGCGTATTTAGCTTGTCTCAAATGCGTTAAATAACTTTATTCTATATGAAGTAATTTGAGTTCTTCACGTACCTATACTTTTTTTTTACGGATTAAATCCGAATTTATTCAATTCGGATTATATTCGAATTTAACCGGATGTGTAAAATAGAATTCGAATTTAATCCGAATGGCCCCAAAAAAATAGGATCGAAGCTCTAATTTATGTACATAAATTGGTTATTATTAATAATAATAAAAAAATTGTCGAATAACGGAAATGAGCATCAAGCCGCGTTTCGGCACGTGTCAGCCAATCATTGTCAAATTACCGTATTTGACAACTTGCTTATCGGCTGAGTTTTACATCATAACACATGAAGAAATAAATTACAAGTTAGTAGCATAGAAATTAAAAAGTTTCATGCCTTAATAAGTAATGAATATCTAAAAACTTGTTACCTCATTGAAAATCTCTGGGATGTTTTAAACCTGGAAATAAAAAAAATTTAGCCGATGATCGACGTTTGTATATTACAAAATGCCAATCATCAATTTTTTACGTAAGGGCTAAATTTTTATTTCCAGGCTTTTACTCTCACATGTACGAAAAAGTTACTTAGAAAGGTTGACAAGAGATAATCTTTTTGAACTTATGTAGCCATGAAAAAATTAGGGTGCTCAATTAATCATACCAGGATCATTAATTTCGGATTTATTGATGGTTAAAATTTTTTTTTTTCGGTTTCAAAAGTGCCCGCTTTTGGGGACGTTTAAAGCGGAGCAGGTTCTTATAATATAGAATTAACTTTAGTTAGGGTATTCTTAGATTAAATTAAGTAGATTTAGTTATATAAGCACAATTGTCTTCCCGACATTTTTAATTAACTCACCAAGGTAGGTCTAGACTGTCGTTTTTTGTATTTTTCAGGGTTTCGCTTTTTTTTCTTGGTCGAAGAACATTGATTTGATCGGTCATGTGTCATGTGATTCTGCTCGACCCGTTTTGGGGACAAGGATTTTTATTAGATAATCTCGGAAGTTTTACATGGTTGAGATACAACTAGTCAACATGCACCTATTTAAGTAGTTCGCCTGAAGATTTTACACTAGAAGCAATACCTGCAATCCGCTAGGGAATTGCCTATATATATTATATATATATATATACAGACAAACCTCCCTGAATGCAACCCCTCTAAATGCATGATGGAAGGCTAGCTCTACAATGGGAACTTAAAGATAAATGTACATTTTTTATTCATTATAGATGCTTGACGAAACTATTTCGCCTGACGAAACCATAAGTTTCGTCATAGTTTTGTCACTGACGAAATAACGAAACTATTATGTTTCGTCAGGTCACGTGAGTTTCGTCAGACATCATTAAAAGTGCATGCTAATTGTTTGGTCCACTTATAAAAAACTCTTTCTAAAATGCATCCATGTGATTATTAGCCAATCAAAACCATTATTTCTGAGCTACCAAAGCTATATTTATTACATAATAATAGTTATATTATAATTTTATTAGTATTCTCTAATTGCAATCCTTCCTAAATACATGCTCTAAAGCAGGTTCCAACAATATGCATTTAGAGAAATTTGACTGTATATATACTATATAATTAAAAAGACAATTTCTATTTGTACACTATGTATATGTACTGTACATATATACATTGATATATAAAAATCCTGATTATATAATAACTTTTGGGTTCTAACAAAAATACAAAGTTTTAGTATAAAATATAATCTTGTTTTATAATTTATGTTACACAAATTTGTATGTGTATATATACACTATGTGTAATTTAAAAAATTTTCAATTAAAAAATAGAATTTATAATTTAATGTACTTGTAATACATTGCACCAGTATTGCGCCCTTCTATTAATTAAAAACTTTGCTTATGAACCCATCTTTGGAATTCTAATAAAAAAATTCTTCATGAAATTTGGTATTAACTATACACTTGCTCTCCCTGGTCTCAACATTAACCCTAATATTAATATTTATTACCTGTTACACAACATTGGTCCATATAGTTATAATAGGGGTGCAAACGTGCAATAAATTATAAATTCCTTAAATTAAATTTACATTTTTTAGCGCAAGTATCTAAGAAAAGTATCCAGTCAAACCCCGCAATAGTCACATTCGCATTAGTCACAATCTCACTATAGTCACCTTAATTTTTCTATTTAATTATAATAAATTTTAGCTCGCTTTAGTCACAATCTCGCAATAGGCACATAGAAAGTCTGATTTGGCATGTGACTATTGCAGGGTTTGACTGTATATATATTATATATTTTAACTCGAAGCTATTAACTAGCTCTACATGGTAATTTATTAAAATCATTCAACTATTACATAATACGTATTTAAATATTAAATAATTAATTAATTATGAAATTTTTTTTATATGCACTTTTATTAGATACTTGTGCTAAAAAATGTAAAAATTTAATATTTAAATATGCAGCCTATAAAAAATCCGAAATTAATAGTTGAGGCGCTACCTTAATGAGTTTTTTTATGTAACACTAACAAGTGCTGTCAAGTGACTTAAAAGTGACCTCAAAAATTGAACATTTTTCTCCAAAAAAAAAAACTGATTTATATAATTACTGTATCGGTATGTAAAAGGCTTTATTACATAACTTTACTGTACCGATAAGTGTGTACGGATTTGGTATAAAAATGAACCCAGTTACTTGATTCATATAATTCATATGATATATAAATATATAAGACTTATATATAATATAATTAAATTTAGTTTATTTTAGGGTTGTGAATTTAATATAGATATTTATAGTTAGCATTGAATAATTATAGACCTTTTTTTTATCATCATGCATTGTTGCTAAGGTTGCTACCTAATCAACTGTTAATAATTGTTATTAATGTAATAGCGTTCATAATGAAATTTGTCAAGTTCTTGAACATTTGACAATCATAATTCATTGTATTAAAAAAAAGTGTCACTTGTTCATCAATAATTATTTTTTAATTTCAATCAAATGAAAAGGGAAAAACTACGTATGTAAGTACCAGTTCATTGACATGTAATGTTATGCACTATTTCGATTAAGAGTGAAAATCTTACCGAGTATAGACAAAAAAAGGGTTGAACCCTCGTGACACATTTCGTTTAATTAATTGCTGATCGATCTGATTCTTTTTTAAATGAAATATAAAAAGAGCATTCTTTTCTAGAAAAATAAAATTGATACCGATTACCTCTCCTTTTTTTTTCGACCTTTACCTTTTTCTCATATGTCAGATGGCGGGCGAAAACCGACGAGAAGAAAACCTTAATAAACAGAATGATGATGACATTCCAAAAATTAATGTAACAATTAATGAGCCTGTTAGAAGACCACATCGTAAAACTCTTAATCGTTTTCTAACGCTACCTGACTTTGAAAATGGTAAAGATCTTGATAATATTTTTGAGACTCCTTCGGAAGACACTGCCCTGTTAAGCGGTGAACCATTTCATAACTACGGTCATTTGCCTGCTCAGTCCTCTTTATCAGAGAGCAATCATAGCGTCAGGTTAGAGTATATTTATTATATAACAATAATTAAAATGTGAAAAATATGTTATTTGAAATTTGATACAAATTATAATATAATAATAATAATATTAATATAATAAGGCCATGCAAAATAATTAATTTGTTTTTATAAAATTTTTTAATAACCGGGTGGATTTTATATAAATTTTATAAATTTATATGAAATTAAAAAATAAAAAGAAAATAGAGATTGTACTTGCAAAGAAAATTTTTATCCGAAAATTATTAAATTACCCGAGTATTATTAAATTACCCGGTTATTCGGGTAATTTATTATAGCCATTTAATAATGTTTTCTACTCGGGTACGATCTCTAAAAAAAAAAAAGAGCCAGTTTTACCGGTTCTATTTAAAAAAAGGTAATTAAATTGTATGGCCTAATATTAATAATTATGTAATCAAATTTATAATTTATTTAAAAAAAAAAGAAATTATGCTGTAAAAAAAATAATAATAATAAAAATAATAATAATCATAATAAAATAAAGTTTTTAAATTATTACCAAAATTAAATTTGTTATATATTTTATACATAATTTAATATAGTGGTGTTCATCGACCACGGCCTGGTTTCAATAAAAGACATACATGGGCTGCGAGTATCAAAGCAATTGCCGGCCCTGTGCGACGGTATACATCACGTAGTGGTGCTTATGATGATGATGGTTTAGCAATAGTTCGTGAAGGTGGTGGTATTCGTGTCTGGTATGATGATTATACAACTATTGGTCTGTAAATTTTTTATTTTATTTATATTGAATTTATCAATTTTATAAACTCTTATAATCTTGATTTAATAGATTGGATTCATGATTATGTCAAAGAACGCGTTCGTGTTCGTAAACTTCATTCAATTAGAGGTGCTCGTGGTAAATTTTTGAGATTATGTGATAGTTCGGAGGGTTGGATTTTGGTATTTCTTATCGGTAAATCTTACGACTTTTATTTTTATGTCTCTAATTCTAAACTAAATACGCTTTTCATTAGATAAAATTTTTAATTATATATTATTATATTATTATTATTTCATTCAGGAGTTGTAACTGCTTGTATTGCTGGTACTGTCGATTCTGCTGTAGAATGGGGTTCTGATCTTAAGGATGGCTATTGTTCTTCTAATATTTTTTACAATCAACGCTTTTGTTGTAATGTTACAAATGTTACAAAGGGTAAAAATGCTTTATGTTTACTTGGTATTATTTATATGTATGCAATATATCTTATATTTTGATTACTTTCGCATAGGAAACGACAGCGATATCTTAAATTTTGATTACTTTCGCACAGGAAACGACAGCGAAAACTGTACTGACTGGGTTAACTGGTCTGAAGCATTTGATGTTCATATTATGTATAATAATGACATTAATTTGTTTAATTATTTTGCTTATGTTTTTGTTGCTGTAGGTAGTCCTTTATTCCCTTTATTATCTAAGTAAAAAAAAAAAAAAAAAATTTAATTTTAAATATTTGTTATTCAAATTTTAGTTCTGTTTTGCAGCTAGTGCTGCATTACTTGTGAAATATAATTCCTTATACGCGTCTCCTTCGTCAAAAAGTTCTTCAAAGATTACTACTAATAATAATACTTACCGTAAAAAAGAAGCAAAATTATATGCTGCTGGAAGTGGTATTCCAGAGGTTAAGACCATTTTAAGTGGTTTCGTAATTCGTGGTTTCCTCGGTATTAGGACTCTTTGGGTCAAAGCTTTGACTCTGGTATGCTCTTCTATCCTTTTTCATATAAATGTTTTATTTTTAATATTACCTTTTTAATTACTAAATCAACAATTAAATCAAATAATAAATCAATCAATCGATCAAACAATCAATCAATTTTAAATCATTTTAAGGCAATGGTTGTTTCTGCAGGAATGACGCTTGGCAAAGAGGGTCCTTTCGTGCATATTGCATGTTGTATTGGTAACGTTCTTAGTCGTTTATTTACAAAATACAACAAAAATGAGGGTAAAAGGAGAGAAATATTATCCGCTTCTGCTGCAGCAGGTGTGAGTGTGGCTTTTGCTGCACCAATAGGTGGCGTATTATTTTCATTAGAAGAAGTAAGCTATTATTTCCCAAGCAAAACTTTGGTCAGGAGTTTTTTTTGTGCCATTGTAGCGGCGGTTACCTTGAAGGTATTTATATACAATGTTGTCATTTGGACTATTTCAAATAAAAATTTCATATGGACATGGATGGACTAAATATTCCAAATATGCCCAAATAGAATTTTTATATCCAAATTCTAGCATTGTTTATTATTTAAAATATTTTTTTTAAATGACTGGATATATATATATACTTATTTTGTTCTTTTTTTTATCAATTTTAGTTAATCAATCCATTTGGTACTGGCAAAATAGTCATGTTCCAAGTGACATATAATAAAGAGTGGCATGTTTTTGAAATCATCTCATTCTTGATTCTTGGCGTCGTAGGGGTATGTTTCATTACTTTTAAAGTGATTATAAATCAGATTTATAATAAAATGTTAATGTCGACACACATTTCTAGGGATTTTTGGGTGCTGTTCTTTGTGAACTTATCACCTTGTACACTAAGAATGTTCGTAATAGGACATGGCTCAAATCCTATCCGATTGTTGAAGTTATCATAGTGGTTATTATAACTGCTACGGTCAACTATGTAAATAAATACACAAAGTTTGTTAAATTTTAAATTAAATTTATTATAAAAGTCTTTCAATTTAATTCAAAAAACTCTAACACTTTGAAAATTATCAGGATGTCCAGCACCGATCTGGTTCACTTTCTGTTCAGTGAATGTAGTAATAATGAATCACTCGACGCTGGACTTTGCGCGTAAGTTAAACATGTATTGAAATTAATGTTGATTTTAAAATATATTCATTTATTTCGTTTGTTTAGATACAAAGCAGAAGATATATCGCGTATTATTTTACTCCTATGTGCAGCCATGGTTTCTAAATTTTTGACCTGTGTTATTACATTTGGAATAAGAGTTCCAGCTGGCATTTTTATTCCATCTTTACTTATTGGCGCTTGCGCAGGGAGGATTCTTGGACTTATCGTTCAATGGTTATCTTAGTATGTTATATTCTTTACGTTTAATAATTAAGAATTATATATAAATTATTGATCATCTCTATATATATATATATATATATATATTATTTTTAGTACTTACCCTACATCCCCGATATTTACGACAGTATGTGATCCTTCTATAACGAATGATTGTGTCAATCCAGGAGTGTATGCTATGGTCGGAGCTGCTGCATGTTTGGCAGGTGTAACAAGAATGACTGTATCTTTGACTGTTATCATGTTTGAACTCACTGGTGCATTGACTTATATTCTGGTAAGTATAAAACCTATATTTACAAATTCATTATTTGTACAAAAACATTAACATCTAATATATAATAATTATTTAATTAGCCAATAATGACTGCAATTATGATTTCAAAATGGGTTGCTGATGGAATTGTCAAACATGGAATTTATGATCTTTTGATTACTCTTAATGATCATCCATTTTTAGATTCCAAAGCAGAGTATATTACGACGGCAACTACTTTAGAACTTTGTGAAATTGATACTGAAGTTATTGATATTAATTCACGAAATACTATTAATGATTTGAAGACTAAATTAAAAAGATTATGTAAATATATTATATCTTTTATCAAAATAGTTTTGACTTATCAATAATCTCTTGTTTTATTTAAAGCCAACTCAGGACATTCAGATTCTGGCTTCCCAATAGTTGATGGTTCAAAGCTAGTTGGTTATATCGCAGCCAATGAACTTGAACATGCAATAAAACATGTAGAAGATGCTGAAGCATTACCAGGTTCAACAGAATGCCAGTTTAAAAAAGCTGAACATGAAATATCAATACCAAATGGTCATGAACATGAACATGAACATGAACATATAATTACAGATTTTACAGCTTACACGGATCAGGTGATTTTTATTACAATTTTAATTCCAGTTTTTTTTTTAATAGTATTATTTGATTTTAATTTTGATTTATTCTGTAATTTTTGTAGGCACCATTGACTGTATCAAAAACTGCTTCATTAGAAGTTGTACTTGAATTGTTTAAAAAATTAGGTTTGAGATATATCTGTGTTGTAAATTGCGGAGACTATGTTGGTGTTATACATAAGAAACAATTATTGGTTTATTTGAGAAATCTCGCAATCAAAACTCCTCAAGATTAACGTTTGTCATCATCATTCTCTGGAAGAATGAAATTATTATACCGTTATATGAATCGATATTGTAGTAGGGGAAAAATTTGTAGTTGAAGATGTGAAATTTGAAATAATGTTGACCTGAAAATGTATTGCCCTTTTTGTTTGATCAATCGAAGGACATTATCAGATATATATTAAGCATCTTGACTGATGTTTGCATTGTTGAAAACAATATTGATTTCAAAACTTTCTTTTTTTTTTCCTTTCAAAAATTTGATTTGAGTATATAGCACTTATTTATATGTTGCAGATTAGTTTATCTAGGTATATGTAGTTTTGTTTTAATCCTTACTTCCGTTTATGAACTCCCTCCTATCTTTATTTTCGAAAAGTTTGAATGTATTTTTTATGAAATTTAGTTGAAATGTTAATAAATTACGACATGTAATAATATTTTTAAATTAATTAATCAAAACA
The DNA here is from genome assembly GCA_003550325.1 of Gigaspora rosea. Taxonomy (NCBI): domain Eukaryota; kingdom Fungi; phylum Glomeromycota; class Glomeromycetes; order Diversisporales; family Gigasporaceae; genus Gigaspora; species Gigaspora rosea. Next base: position 784,890 of record QKWP01000015.1, on the reverse strand, counting down.
AAATTGAAGTTTATATAAACTAAGTATTTGACATCTTTAAAAGATATACGTAATCGCCACATTATAAACGGGTATATATAACGTAATTTTTAATTTATCACAGTATAAATTCTTGAATTTAGAATTAACAACTATAATGCTTAACTCAGCCTAAAACAAAATGTATCAAAAAAACATTTAAAGTCATTTAAAATAGTCCAAATTTCTTCAGCATCGTCCGTGATAGTTATTAATTCCTTCTTTTGAATCTATAAATGCATATCCGATTTTTTTGTCAACTCGAATTACAATTGCACAAAAAAGAAATATTTTTTAATTGACAAACCAAACCAAACCAAAAAAAAAAAAAATGATGCATCATATTGAAATTTCACGAATATTCTTGTAAACAACCAATACTTATTGCTTAATCTATATACGCATGCTTTCTGTAAAAAGCTTACAAAAGAGTATTCGAACTTGATAAAGGACGTGTTATTAGCATTGTTAAATCTAACAATAATCTAACAATATCATTTTGTAATATGATTCTATTATTATTATTAGGTCCATTTCAGCTATGCGTAATATGAATTTTAGTTTACTTGATTATAATAAAATAATTTGATTTCAAATTTCCAATTAACATAAATAAAATATTTCGACTTCAATTTCAAACTAATTATTTTCGAATAAGAATGGCACAAGTCAAGGAAGCATCATCTTTACAAGTATTTGATATAAGTATAAAAATCATAACTATTGTTATAATTTATATAATATTAAAATTTATTAATGATTAAGATATTATTATATTTAGAATTTATGCAAACTATCAATGAACTTTTACAATATTTGGAAAATTTTTTTACCTCTAAGATGCCTGATATTGAAACTGATGAAAGTATCCAAATTCAGCAATTTTATATCCATTGTTTACAAACGTTCAATCAAAAGAAAAAGCACACGAATGGCTAGTAGCATTTCAGGAAAAAACTAAAACTACAATGAGAATTTCACGTGGCTTTAAAATTACTGGCAAGCGTGTTTTGTTTCGTGAATTACGGCATTGCATGCACAGCCATGAGGTTAAAAAAAAGCAAGGAAACCCATTACCAAAAGAGTTAATAGTAAACGTGCACATGATACAAATTGCAAATCCTCTTTAGAAATGCGAATTGAATGTTAACGTTTAGCGCAAATGTACCCTCTAGAAGTTACAAATTCTGCAGAAGCACTTGGATTTCGACCTGTAAATAATAGCACAATAAATATTATCAGTTATTTCATAATGGATATAATGCGGTATCAGCTTGGTATGCTAATCAAGATTATTCGTGATCCACCTAAGAACCAGTGAAAAAACATAGTAAACAGTAGAGATATGTTTATTATGTATTTTTTGCCTTTTTTGGAGGTCGACTAAAGCGGAGTTAATTCAATATATGGGCAATGGACTAGGAAAACCCGTCTTTGACACTTTTTTATCAATTTCGAGATTTTTGATTCAAATTAAAGTTCTGGTTTATATCTATATGTATTTCGCTTTTTACCCTACGTTAATATAATAGTTTATCAAGATATTTTAACTTGAATGTAAACTAATTTTTTAACGATCGTGTTCTAAAAATAGATTTACAACCAAAGATTGACGACTCAATTAAATTAGATTGGTCAATCAGTGTTTCATAATCACATGACATTGTTTATTCAGTAATTGATATCTAAAAATAAACAAAAATTTCAGGGGTAAAATTTAGGTTTCACAGACAAATAATCGCCATTTTCTCAAAATGGAAAACCCCCTTCAAAGACGGGTTTTCCTAGTCCATTGCCCATATGATCTACACACTGCATAAATTACATTATTGATACCTATATAACCTTCTAACAATAATTGCATCAAAAAGGTAACCCTAACCCTAACCAAATTTCACTCCGCTTTAGCCGACCTCCTTTTTTGGAATCTGGAGTTTCCCAAAGGACAATCTGATTTTTTACTAAGTAAACATCTCTTTTACATTAATTAAAAGTTGTAGAGAAGAAAATTCCGGTCATAATGGCAGTTAAATCATTAAAATTGGCCCAGTGGGTCGTGAGATATGAGCATTTTTGCCTTTGTGACTATATGGTGAAAACAAAAAAGTAAATGCTCATATCTCGTGATCCACTGGGCTGATTTTAATGATTTAACTGCCATTATGACTGGAATTTTCTTCTCTACAATTTTTATTTAATGTAGATGTTAACTTATTAGGAAATCATTTTGTCCTTTGGGAAACTCCAGATTCCAAAAAAGGCAAAAAACAATAGTAAATTTCCTTACAATTTACTATGTTATTTCACTGGTTCTTAGGCAGATCATGAATTAAGTGCAAATACTAATAAAGAACTAGTTACCATGTTAGCTAATCAAGCTATTAATATTTCAAAATTATATCAGATATTTAGTGTTCTGACCCGGGTAAGTATCACCCGGGTCACCCGCGGGTGGGCGGGTGACCCGGGTTGAGTTATGGCCCACCCGGGTGGTCAACCCGCGGGTGACCCGCGGGTCACCCGTGGGTCAACCCGCGGGTCACCCGTGGTTCAACCCGCGGGTCAGTGACCCGTATGGGTTTACAGCGAACTTCGATACGAAGTTGATCTGTAATAAATAGATAATATTTGATCTTTTTAAGATCTTTTACATATTTTTTTTTTCTTTTTCTTTTATTTAAATTTTTTTATTTTTTTTTTATTTTATTAAATTTTTTTATTTTATTTATTCAAATTTTTTTTATAACGTTACATTTTTTTTTTACATTTTTTTAAGATCTTTTTGATCTTTTATTTAAATTTTTAAATCTATACTAAGATTAGTATTAGTTTTTATGTTTTTCTTTTTTATTTTTTGTTTTTTTTTTTTACTAACTATTTCTTTCTTCTATAGGTTTTGTATACTGCCGGCAAGAGTAAAATGGCATAATATTCAGAGATCTCGACCTGGAAGTGTTAGAACTGACTAAGATAAGTATTAGTTCTTTTTTTTTTTTTGCTTTCTTCTTTTTTATTTTTCGTTTTTTTTTGCTAAATACTCCTTTCTTCTATAGGTTATGTGTACTACTAGGAAGGGTGGAATGGCGTGAAGATTTAGAGATCTCGACTCAGAGATCTCAACCCGGAAGTGCTAAAACTAATTTTTGTATTTCTTTTTATTTTTCGTTCTTTTTTGCTAATTACTTCTTTCTCTTATGGACTTTGTGTACTGCCGGCAAGAGGAAATGGCATAAAGATTCAGAGATCTCGACCCAGAAAGGGTGAAACGGCATAAAGCTTCAGAGATCTCGACACGAAAGTGCTAGAACTGGCACTAAGATAAGTGCTTATTCTTTTTTCGTGCTTTCTTTGTTATTTTACTAATTACTTTTTTTCTAGTTTTTGTAAGGTTAAATAGAAGAGATTCGGGAACTGGTTAGTCACATTATAGTTGTTGACGGGTTTGTTATGAAGAGCAAAGAGTATTACATTAGTACCAAGAATGGAGCGATTAGTAGTTGATAGTTAGATTAGAGCGAATGTATAAAAATTAAATAAATTTAAATAAAAATATAAACTTAGTTTCGGAATTTTGGTATAGTTTCGGAATTTCGGCATAATTTTTCAAAATAGTTTCGGGCAGCATCATTACCCGCGGGTGACCCGTAGCAGAATTTTTTTTATTACCCAGTGTTCACCCGCGGGTGACCCGTAGCAGAATTTTTTCTATTACCTAGTGCTCACCCGGGTATGATTTTGACCCGGGTTGAACGGGTCACCCGTAGACCCGGGTGACCCATCGATCACCCGGGTGACCCGCGGGTCAACCCGCCGGGTGACCCGGGTCATGTTTTTTTAAACGGGTCCAATCACTACAGATATTGTATATTTGAATCAAAAGAATATGGTGAGTAAAATGGTGCTGCAATGTTTTTTACAACTTAAACAAGTAGTTGATATATATAATAAATCTGGAAAAGGAACTCTTATTTCAAGAATATAATTCTCAAAAAGGCATAGCTTTTATTTTGTGTATTGTTACTGAACTTATAAAGAGTTCATAAAAAGATCCAACAAGCTAGAAAGTTATATTACCTTGATGCGTCAGTTAGTTTTTGTTTACTTAATATATCAAACTTTCTTTTTTATGCAAGCTATATTGCAGGTGGTCTACCTTTAGGTATCTTTCTTATATCTGAAGAGACAGACATTACTATTGAATGTGCAATTAATATGCTAAAGACTATTTTATCACCAAATACTTTTTGGTTCAATCCAAATATTGGGCTAGTAACAATTATTACTAATGATTCTAATGCAATTCATAATGCATTATAATTATGTTGGTCAGGAACAACCCAGATTTTATGTATATTTCACATACTTTAAGCATTTTGGTGATGGTTATAGGATTCAAATCATTCAATCAATAAAGAAGATCGAATTCCAATTATGCAACAAATAAAAAAAAATGTTATATACTTTTTCAAAAGAAAAATTGGAAAAAGTATGATTTATTACTCAGCAATATTTTTCTAAATATAAAAAACTTGCAAGACATTTTAATCTTATTTGGAAAAGACAAAAATTCTGGGCACTTGCTTTTTGAAATAATTTATTAATGCAAAATAATTATACAAACAATTATGTAAAATGAGTTTAAAGATACTGTATTTAGTTGTACCCAAGCATATAATATAGTTCAAATATTTTATTTTATTATAGATAAGATGGAACATTTTTATGAATGAAGACTATTAGGAATTGTATATCAACATCCAAATCTAGTTATTGCAAACTGATTTTTATATCCCAAATGGGATAAAATTAATTTGGATTTAATAAATGAAATTGGATTTGAAAGAATTTATAAAGTAGCAAGTACAACTAAACCTAGTACTTTTTATATTGTAGATTCAAATATTGGAACATGTACATGTTTAAAAGGTTCTTTAGAAGCTCCCTGCAAACATCATGCAGTGGTATCAATTAAATATCACCAAAGTTCTCTAAATTGTTTGAAGCTTTTTCAACTAATAATAAAGCTGAATTATTATATATTGTATATGGTAAGTATTTTTAATATGTGCATTATTGTTAATAAAAATAAAAAAATTATATATGGTCCAGTGCGAAAAGATTGATATACCAAAACTAATAGCTATTTTTATCAATATATAAAAGTTTTTCAATTTTAACTATTTATTTATAGTTTTTTTTTGCATAAAATAAAGGAGGGCCTAAGCTACGTTTTGATATAATTTTTTTTGTCATTTTATAGTAAGTTTATTTTATTATAAATTTTTTAATAAATTCTATTTTTTAAAAAAAAAATTTAAAAAAATTTTTTTTTAAAAAAAAAATTATTTTTATTACCAATATGCAACTTTATAAGCTTGTACTATGCAACTGAGCATAGTGGAAGTTTATTTTGATTTGTTGTTAAAATACCCGGAAAAAATGTAGATCATTCTCCGGATAAAGTATCGGCTATGTCCAGATGAAATTTTATTACTCACGAAATTTTCTTAATATTTTCTAAAGGTGCATATTATAGTCTTACAATACATTATTTAGGATTCATAACTATTCATATTTCATAATGTATACAATATTATTTTATTTCGCAATAAGTAAAATATTTATTTTACAACAAATACTCTAAGTTTCGCGACATAATCTGCTGAAAAAAATAATATACACGAACATTTCTAAACACTGCTACTATAAAAAGTATTTATAAACCACTTATAATCTAAATATAATAAAAAGATAGAGTTTGGAATGTTAGTTTCGAATATGTAGTACTTTTTACTTATAGAAAACAAAGTAGAACTACGTAGTTGAGACAACTTTCACTTATTAATTGCTTAGGTCGCTGAACAAAACTTTTACTTCTCATTTAGTTTCTCAATCTTTTGCATTCTATTGCATCAGTTGTTAAGTTTAAAGGTAAAAAAACGATATATTAAGTCATCGTAGTAGTTACGTATTGCAGAAAAAAAATTTTTTATATCATGACTATCTTTACTTATTAAAGGTACTTTAAAAATTACAATTGACAATATAAAAAAAAAAGATCTTCACCAATTAAATTTATCCTTAATATAACCAATCAAAATGAACTTCTACTATGCTATGCAACTGCATTGCTATATATATGCTAAATATACAGTTAAAATTTTAACTTAATTGGATTAATAGTTGTTAAAATATAGATTAAAGGGAAAATAAATTTGTCACATCCGTGACATGTCGCACCCCTGTTTCGACCAATCAAATCATACGATTTTATAGGCAAAAAAATTTATTTTTTAAAAATTTAAAATTTTACTTAATAAAGTGTAAAATATATATAAAATAGCATGTCATATAATGTAGAATTTTATTCTGAACAACTTTTCTAAATTATAAAGATAGATTGTCTTAGTAAAAAAAACATTTTATAAGAAAAATCAAAAATTTCAAAAGTTAGCACATATAAACCTTTTTTTTTACTAAAACAATCTACCATTTTAACTTAAAAAAAGTTGTTTAGCATAAAATTTTACATGTAATACTTAAACATAAATATAGATTATATTAGTAAAAAATAAGTTTTATATGTGCTAACAATCGAAATTTTTGATTTTTCTTATAAAATGTTTTTTTACTAAGACAATCTATGACTTAGAAAAAGTTGTTCAGAATAAAATTTTACATTATATGTTTTGATATCACTTATTTATTTTTACATTTTACTAGTAAAATTTGTAATTTTTAAAACTTAAAATTTTTTGTCTACAAAATCATGTGTTTGATTGGTCGGAATCAGAGGGTGCGACCAATTTCTATTCTCTAGATTAAAAACCAATTTATTTTAATAAAGTTTTATATATTACTATATATAGTAATTTTATATTTATATATAGTAATTATTATTAAATATTTAAAAATTTATATTTTAACAACTACTGATTCAATTAAATTGAAATTTTAACTATATATATAACAATATACTTGTACAATATAAACTTACAAAGTTGTAAATTAGTAACAAAAATATATTTATTTTTAAAAGATATTTTTTTGCTTTTTTAAAAAAATACTAAATTTTAAAAACATTATTACACAACAATATGTATATAAAAAGATAATAAATTTTATATTAATAGATAGCTTAGAACTTGTACAAAAAAATTATAAATAGATAATTAAAATTAAAAATTTTTATATATAGATAAATTAATTTTTTAATTTTAATGGATAGGATTTACCCGTCTAAATTTAGTACAAAACAGTAAATCCAAACCATTAATATATTTATATTTTTGCATTTTACAGATTGAAAAAATAAGTCATTAATAAAAATTTTTACAAAAATAAAATTTTTTAATAAAATTTATATTTAAATATTTCCTAAACATGTATAATAAATAAAATTATTTAAACATTTGTATTAAATTTTAGAAAAAAATTCTATTATGAATAGATTGGTGTATCAATTTTTTTGCACTGGACCATTTAATATCTATATAATTTATAATTTAGATTTTGTTTCAAAAAACAAATCTTTTTATGCATCATTGCATTCAAAGAATATCCATTTTAATGAAGTTAGTATTGATGAGCAAGAAACAATTTCAAGTAATAAGCCTATTTATGATATAGTAGAATATTCTAATGAAATTAAGGATGTTGATTATCAAGAAACATGTTCAAATACANTATAAATAGATAATTAAAATTAAAAATTTTTATATATAGATAAATTAATTTTTTAATTTTAATGGATAGGATTTACCCGTCTAAATTTAGTACAAAACAGTAAATCCAAACCATTAATATATTTATATTTTTGCATTTTACAGATTGAAAAAATAAGTCATTAATAAAAATTTTTACAAAAATAAAATTTTTTAATAAAATTTATATTTAAATATTTCCTAAACATGTATAATAAATAAAATTATTTAAACATTTGTATTAAATTTTAGAAAAAAATTCTATTATGAATAGATTGGTGTATCAATTTTTTTGCACTGGACCATTTAATATCTATATAATTTATAATTTAGATTTTGTTTCAAAAAACAAATCTTTTTATGCATCATTGCATTCAAAGAATATCCATTTTAATGAAGTTAGTATTGATGAGCAAGAAACAATTTCAAGTAATAAGCCTATTTATGATATAGTAGAATATTCTAATGAAATTAAGGATGTTGATTATCAAGAAACATGTTCAAATACAAGTAATGAGCTTGTTAACAATATGGCAGATATTATAAATAATAATAACTTCACAAATAATAGGTACAATATACATAACAATAATATATGCAAAATATATTTCTATTAAATTTAATTTAATTAATATATAACGATAATATAGTAACAATAATTCAGAAACTGAGGACATTATTGAAATATTTATAAAAGAAGCTAATGAAGATATGATGGCAAATCCGCAAATTAAGACTGCATTAGAGACTTTTATTCGAAATTATAAAAAAGCATCCAATATATCAACAGGCAAACTACTTAACTATCTATATCAGTATACAAATAATACATGAGTTCATAGTAGAACACGAATTCCAGTTCAAGCAGCCTCCGCAAAACGTAGAGAACGATTGACAAAAGGCAGAAAAGGAGCATTTTCAGGACAACACCACTAAACGAACTTGAAAATTCAGATCATCAAGAAATTCAAGTTCGTAAAAAGAGAAAAACTGTTAAAAAACCACATAACTTATCACGTAACATTAAAGCAAATAAAGAAAACTAGTTTTACTTGCTTTCAGTTATATTTGTTGCATGTGTAAAGTTTAAAATGCATGCTTGTATTTTCGAATTTATATATAATTATTGTGTGCTTCTCAAAATTTATATATTTAATGGGCTTTTCAAAATTCATATTTTATTATTTATATTCTCGTCTGAATGTCGGATTTATAATTCGGATTTAATTACAGTAGTATTTCTACATCAATTAGCCAATCACACAAATGTTATAACCCGTGATGTTCCGTTTCTATTTAAGTCACTATATCAAAATATTAATAAGCAGGATGCAATTCATGTTTTTTATAAACGGTTTCAAAACGGATTACATAACAAAAATTTAATCATCCAATCAAGTTACTCACTAAAATAAGTCATCGGGCTGTCATTATAAATTAATCAACGCAAAAAAAATTGACTCTGATCTATATTGATAGCCTCGACTCGGTCGAAGTACCAAATATTAACGTTAATAGTCAAATTCTTCACTCTGGTATTTTATAAATTTGCTAGATTTGTTATGCAAGTTTATAACAATAATTAAAAAAAAAATGAATAAATTTTATTACTGTTGTTTATACATTGGCTTATATGTCGTTTTATATTATTTTCGCCTTTCATTGCATTCACCATCGCTTGCAGCGTTCTCGGTTTACTTGTCTTTGGAATTCCTGTTTGGATTTCATATAAATTAATTTCCAAGACTCTTAGGTATTAATTTTGTTTGATCAAATTTTCAAAAAAGCAAAAAGAAAAGAAAAAAAAGCTCAAAATCGCAATTTTACCAGGGAAATGCAACAATTACCAGCCATCTTGGGGTCCCTTAATGATGATACCAAAAAACATATTTTGGAATGGGGGATAAGATTCGATCTAAGTATAATTCCGAAAATAATTCTGACAGTGACGACGATGACAATAACGTAACTTACTATGGGGATCCTATCCTCGCAATCGAATGGAATGAAGCCGCTCTAATCCAAAGAAATGTCCAAAAGAACACTATATTAACTTGTATGTATATTAATTATTTAATTATATCAATTGAGGAGATCTTTAATGCTGTTATTAATATTTGTTCAATAGATATTCGTTCATTTAGAGGCTGCATGCCTTTTCCAAATACTGATCAAACTCAATCGGATTCACTTTTCTTTGTTGTTAAGAGGCCAGGTGTTCCTGCTCAACAAATAATATATAGTATTGTATATGGAATACAAAGGACATACGCACAACAAAGAAATGTCCCTACCTTGGGACGGGTCTATACAATAACTGCGGAGAAAAAAAATACATTTGAGGCATCTGAAGTTTTTGGCGTTTTTGCTCCGTAATTAGCGACTTATTTTAATTTTTAATAAATTCTAACATATAGCTTTGTTACGTGTCACGTGAGCACGAAATATTCGTTTCTCATTGCAAAAAAATACAATTCTGCGTAATTATTTTATGTATAAGGGTGGGTCGGGTATTATGGCACACTATGCATATTGACAAATCATGTTTTTATATTTTACTTTGCTTCTCTTTTCCCCAAAATTGCCAAATAAGAGGAAAATAGCGTAATAACTACATATAATTGCTAACTTTTCATCAAGTCTTAATCAGAATTGATAGATTTTTATATCATTCGATCGCCTCAGTAAACGAGTCGAATGCTACTAAAATTATTCAATTCTGATCCAAAAACGTTAAGTGTGCCACAATACCCTCCACGCTGACCCACCCTTAATATTTATATTAAATTATGGTAGCTGCGCAGCGCGTGTCGCAGCGCAGGACCAGTACGATCACGCGACAAGTTCAAATGTATGTTCGAGTAAAAAATATTTATCCGTGTCACATAAAAAAAGACACTGGATCATTTAGCACGAATAAAAATAACTAACCAAAGACGAACATTAGTTTGAGTGCTTCAATTATAATATGCTTTATTTATTCATGCTCGATCAGATGACTATTAACACGGGAGAAAAAACAGATTTATTCATTATCAATTACAGATTCGATATCATATATACTGGGGTATTTATAAATAGATATATTTGCCTAAACTGACCATTAATAAATTACAAATTCATGACCCCAAATTAACCTAATTCAGACTAAGCTGTCGGAACGTAGTAAAGAAGCCACATAGCTGTGGCTATATAAATTATACGGATACGTGTCATTTCACTGATAGTCATTTCATCAACATTTCGTTTCACCGACAAGTTCATTTCACAGACAATTATTTCGCCGACACGTTTAATTCACCAACATGTTTTAGCACACCAAAAATTGATTCACAGACTGACAAACTTATTCCACCGACAATACGTTTCACCAATAAAACATTTCACAAGTTTAATTACTAATAATATATACCAACAACTAATAAAACACAGACCTAACCCTATATGATGTCAGGTAAATGAGCTGTCAGGGAAATGACCGCCAAAAATATGAGCAAGCAACATACTGTCAATGAAATAAGCAAGTTGGTATAGTAACTGTCTGTGAATCAATTGTCGGTGAACTAAATAGTAAAATGTCGGTGAAATAATTGACTATGAAATAAACTTGCCAATGAATTAATTTTCAGTGTAAACAATCTACTACAGAACTTGCTCTACAGTAACTACGGTATATGATCATGATTGTGTTAGTTAGTATTGGAGTTATCATAATTTCAATCATAAGTTATTGCAAAATATTCTTTAAAACTTACTCACCAGCCAATAAAACATCTATGTGATTAATGGAGTTTTGTACCAGCATTGTAAAAATTCTGCTAACCTGGTAACTACAGTACCACGTGATTAAGGTCTAGTTAGTTTGAATTAGATTACGTATCATGATTTCTATTGTAAAAAATTCGATCACAGAACTTACTTGCTATTCTGATGAGTCAATCTTTTGCAATTAAGGTTGTGTTAGTTTGTATTGAAACTACCGTGATTTCTATAATGAAATACTGGTGTGCTACAAAACTTTCTATTCTGATGATCACAGTATACGTGGTTGAGCACTAAAATTATCATAATTTCTGTATATTCAAGATTGAGTTAGTACAGTGGCCTACCATATTATTATTGACACTTTTTGGGCGGCCATCGCTCAAAATCGGTAAGTAAACGCAGCACGAAATTTATATCACGTGACCGGCCGATCTCACCGTACAACATATTAAAATTTCATAGTTTAGTTGCGTCACGCAGAAGTTATGCGAAAAACTCAAAAAATTTGATTTTTTTATTTGTATGAAATCAAAATTTTATATATATTTTTTTTTAAATTCCTTTATTTTTTTTTCTAACAAAAATTTAATTAACTAAAATTTTGTATTCTATAGGTTCTTCTTTAACTTTAGTGCAAGTGGCAGCATGATTTGGCATCAAGACCGGAAGAAACAAGCTCAATTAGCAAGCCTTAGTTACATGTAACAAGCAACTCGAACATTCAATATCCCATTTTTCATACATTATATGACCCATGTCCAATACAACAAAAGAAACCTAAAAATGACCAATATGTTGTTTACCTGACCACAAACTTATTTAAAGCTTCGAAAAGATTAGCCTTTATAGGCACGAGACTAGACATGGAAGATAAATAGCCCAAGGGACAACGTAAGATCTCAGACCTTTGTGCAATGCATGGTAAATGGTATGATACTATATATATATATATATATTTTTTGTTAGTTTTTGAAAGGTTAATAACATAAAATAAGTTTGGTGCAGAATTTTGCTAATAATTAGACTCTTGAGACTGGGAAAGTTGAAAAGGGTGTGTGATCTTGAACATTCAGAAAGTTTTTTTCTCTTTTTTTGACTTCTTTAAAATACCTGTTCTACGAAGCTTCTTTTTGACTTTAATACAACGAACTTTTTAAGTCAACCTTAGTAACACTAGAACAAGTAGAATTACCTTGATCATAGAGTTTTTCCAAGTTTTCTTGCCACTAATCATTTTGTGAAAAAAAACATACAAAATTTACTTTTTTTATTAATTCATCTAATCCATTCTACAAATGGTGGTTTTTTATACCATGTAATATTACTTAGGTGCCTCACTACATTCGAGTGAAATTTAAATTAAAGTGATTTGACTAAAAATTTGAGTTTTGGTAAATTTTTTTTTAAAAAAAGAAATTTGGCAAAATCGATTTTCGTACAAATCCAAAAATGTTACTTTGTACTATCTTTTGTATAACTTCTGCCTGATGCAACAAAACTGTATGTATGTTTTACTGTGAGATCAGCTAGTCACGTGATCTAAATTTCGTGCTATATTTACTTACCTGATTTTGAGCAATGGCTACCCAAAAAGTGTCTATAATAATATAATAGGCTACTGTATATATTGAATTTTTTATAAAAAATTCTATCACAGAACTTACTTGCTGCTACAATATATGTAAAAGTTGACATGGTTTACATTAGAATTATTTTGAAAATTTTGTTACAATACTTACTATTCAATGATTACAATTTGTAGTAAAATTTAGTTTGCATTAGAATTATTATGATTTCTATGTAATTAAGATTGAGATAATTTGTACTGTAAAAGATTTTGTTACAAAACTTACTATTCCGGTGACTACTGTAGTTGTTAAGATCATAAATTTTATTAATACAAAACTCTGTTATAGAACTTATTCTATTTTAGCAACCACATAGCATGTGTTAGTTTGTACTAGAATTATTGTGATTCTTACTATACTATAAAAAATTTTGTTGCAAAATTTACTCTTTATTCTAGTAATCAAAGTATATATTTGTATATCAAATTATTGTTACAGAACTTATTCAAATTAGTTGCATTAGAATTAAGGGTAGAGGGTATCACATGACAATCACTTGATTTGTTATTATGAAATTTTTTTGGGTAGTACAAGATTTACTTGTGTAGTACAATATAAATAATATATAGACACAATTGATATGCTATTATAAAATAATCTACTATATAATTACTATAAAAAGTAATTTGTGTACCCTCTACCCTTAATGAGTTACTGTAAACAGACTTACTCATTATTCAATAGTATATATGGTGCATGTAGTCTAGAACCAACATCATGTGACCAAGAGTGGCCAAAATTTAAAAATTTTTATTATAAAATTTTGTATTACATAAAAAATTAGCCAATTAAGTTTTAGTATAATAGTTATAACAGTAATTATTTTGATTTTATATAGTTATTAGAGATCACATGATGTTTGTTCTAGACTACATGTACTATAGTATTTAGTTAGAGTTGGTTTATCATTGAATATCATTTTTTAAAAAATGAGTACTGTAAAGCAAAAAGCTGTAATTCTATAAAATTTTAGAAATTTTTATTTTTGCGGCGCTTAAAAGTCATAAATGAAAATTGTATATAACATAGTTAAGATATCAGTTATACTAGTATAATAACTCAATTTTTTATATATTGATTATTAATTCAAAGATTGCTTACAAATTTATGATGATATCTCTACAATTTGATAATTATACAAATCAATATTCACTATCTTAACTAACTATTTTCACATTTTATTAATAATGAATTACTTTTATACATTTACAACATTCTCACTCTATATCCGATTTAGATACAATACATTATTAATCAAAAATGTAATTATAAATTATTTTGATAAATGTAATCATGAAATATTCACAATACAACAATTAAGTGTGGCTATAAATGATCCCAAATCAGATTAATTAAAATTATTTAAATGGACTAACTAAATTTAGATAGTATAGTATACAGTAATAATATCAGACTTGTATCATATTTTGATAATTTACTTATGAAGCTACAATATATATAAAAACCTTAATCCTTCAATTGAAAATTATAACTTCTACTAAAAAAGGATTCTGCAAAAATCAGTATAGACTACAACCAATATATGTAATAATGCACAAACTATATTGATCTTATAATCTTGTAATTAGATTCTTGTAATTTTGGGCTTGTTAGAATTCTTTCTTTAAAAGGATTATTTTGATAGTTAAATCATTCAAATCGGACTAGTGGATCAAAAATTATTTATTATATTCTATATAATATTTAATAGTAAATAACTTTTGATCTACTAGTTCAATTTAGATGATTTAACTACCAAAATGATCTTCTTAAAGAGAGGATTCTAATAAGCCCAAAGTTACAAAAAAATTAATTACAGGATTATAAGATCAATATAGATTTGTGTATTATTAATATTTTTTATTTAATAGCCACCCTATTCATGTATAGTATGATCACCCTAATCTCAATTCTGATTGGTTAATATAATGACTAATATTTTTAATATACAAAATTACTACGTATCACCTGTGGTGATCATCACTGGTTATACAAATTGAGATCATTTATTGTGATCACGTGGTATAAATAGATTATCAACTGATCAGATAAATCAAATGATTTTTGTTTGACACGTTCTAATTTTTTTCTTTTTTTTTTAATTTCAGTTTCGGGTTGTTATCATAGTTGATTTCATTACTAGAGCCGCCACTTAAATATTATCATCGTTATTGAATCTGTTTGGAGTTGCTGTCGTCGTCATTGGTGTCTTGAAATGTGTGTCACCGCTGTTGTTGTTAGAAATTTATGTGCCGTTATTGTATAACATTTAGTTTTCGCTTGTATTTGGTAATGTCAGTTCTGATTGATGAAGCTGTCTTTGGCACTCTTGGTTTGTTGCTAACACGTCATTCCAACAATGCTAACAGGTTAGTTTAGTTAGGGTTTGAGTTAAGAATTTTAGGGTAGAATATTGTTCTTGTTTGTTTTCTGGCTTGTAAATGTGTTACTCACAGTTGTTCTTTTTTTTCTAGAATGTTTATGGAAATTGAGTGCATTTGTCTTAGTATTCAGAACATTCATTTGTTTTTTGCTTTTTTTTTTTTTTTTGACTCGTGAATGCTTTACTTTTTACTGTTGGGAATCCTGGGAAGTATGATTTGTGGATTCATTCATCACAAAATATTTTAAGCAAATATATATTGATTTATAACGCATAATCGATTTATATCTGCTAGTATCTATAGCATGATACATGCCTTTACAAAGTTCACCAACCCCGGTACTTTTTCCATTCTTTTTCTGGTTACTTTCCAGTTGCTTTCCTTACTCCTACCTTGCTTTCTTTCACCCAGTTACATTTCTACTCCCAATCCGAGGACCCAGAAGGAGTGGTCTGCCATTGGCGAACCCAATGGTCTCCATCTCCTTGGTACATGCTTCCGTAACACATGTCCTTTTCCTCCAGTGCGACTCCGGCGGTCTGATTGGTAGAGCCCCGCCATAGGCCCTTTTGTCATAAGTTTGCTTCCGGTCAGTCCACTTCTCGGTCAGTCCGCTTTCGGTTTGTTCCCATCCGATTTCTGTTTAAATACCATTGGAAGTCGGCTACCTCTTTGCTTGGGTCTTGCCAAGTATGGTTTTCTTTTGTCCTATGGTTCTGTGCATAACACAGCGCCTGCACTCCCCAGGATCTATGTGTCCCAATTCTGTGTGTAACACAGCACCAGAGCTCCCAATATGAGTTGGTGTAACCCAGAAAACAGATTTGTATATCCGAGCTCGGAGTCCAGGTTACCGTAACGCAAATAAATTTTTCAAAAATCGTCTCCGGTGGGATTTGAACTCTGTACCTTTTGTTACAACTACTTGGGGGTAACAACAATCCAACTACACTATGTTGTCACACCTCGCAAAGCACTATAATTAAATAGAATCTTATATTTAGTTATATAGAATTATATTTAGGGGAGTAACAAAAATCAGGTGATTTTTTAGGGGGGAGAGGGGTAAAAAAAGTTAAAATTATATATAAGAACCTGACTATTTATATATTAAGGAAGAGGGAGGGGGGTAGGCCTCTGATAAAAAATAATCAGGTGATTAATGACACTGCCCTTAGTTAACTATTTAGACATTTAGTCACATAGTATTTATTTAGTCAACTATTTAGACATTTAGGCAAATTTAGACTTTTGACATTTCAAAAAAAAATAATACCATGTCAAAATATATTTAGACACTAATTGCCTAAATAGTTGACTAAATTAAGTATTTCAACTAACAACATTATCCTTTTCTCTCTAAAAAATCACCTGATTTTTGTCATTCTCTTTAGCTTTTAGCTGCATTAGCTAGCCGATTACATTATATCAGCTAGCTTAGCTAGCTAAGCCAGCTTAGCTGCAGCTGCATTAGCTGGCTTAAATCACTAAGGGTGATAGTTCAGTCAGTAATTGATCTACTTGTATAATACAAAGGTCCTTTCTATATATTTAACTATACTCTAGATAATACTAATATTATTATCTATTGGCTATTGGTTAATGCTAATACAATTTATAAATAATGTTAAATATTATTAGTTTTATAAATTAGAATAATGTTAGTGGAATCTATAATATTAATATAGTTAATTTCATAGAATTGGAGTAGTAAAGAATAAACATATGATAGAAATATATAGTAGATAGCAATCATTTTACTAACAATCACTTTACTAATATAACATTTTACTATTTTTACTAACAAATATTCATTAACAAGTTTATTTTATTGACAGTTTATTTTACTAAAGCTTATTTCACCAACAAAGTAATTTTGGTCATTGTTGTTAGGATTAGATAAAATTAAAGTAGAATTAGGATTAAAGTAAGTATGTTTTTTACAAAAAACTTTTCAGTAAAATGAGCTTTAGTAAAATAAACTATTAGTAAAATAGACTTGTCAGTAAATATTTGTTAGTATTAATGAAGTAATTGTTAGTGAAATAATATGAACTTATATATAATATTAAGTATAATAGTAGTAACCTATAGAATTAAAGCTAAAAGAGATGAATATATAGTAGGTAATAATAATAGAACATATAATATTAAATGTTAGTATCTATTGGCCATTGGGTAATACTAATAAAACCTATAAATAATATTGAATATTGTTAGTTCATAAAATATTAATGAAATTTATAATGTTAATATAGTTAATTTCATAGAATTGGAATAGAAAACAGTAAAAATCTAGTATTGGGCATAATGTGAGTAACAATATAAAACTAGAGACGGGTTTCATACATGTGCATAATTCTTTAATTATTTACATTAATGTATATTCATATGCATGTTTTGAAATCATATACAGTATATCTAATTTTATATAGGAAAATTAAAAGTATATATAATTTAGACCAAAGAGCATATTGTTGGGTAGAATTAAGAAATAAGAATGTGAAAGTCTCAAAAAATTCTGAAAAGAAAATGAATGAATATAAAAGAAAAGCAAGATTGGAATAAAAATTTGAGCATATATCTGATATTTTTTTTAAAAAAAAATAAATTTCTAAAATTATAATATATGATATTGAAATAACTTATATTGCATGTGCGATGTTGTCACACCTGTTGCAGATTATAAAATCAGGTGAATATAAATTCAAAACAATTAAAACAACTATTTTTTTATTGGTTAGGATTAAAGTAAGATATAGATTATGTATATAAATAAGAGGAGAATTTTATAGTAAAATTTTGCAAGGAATTTTTTTTGTTAAAAATTCTAAGAGTAGTTTTATATACTTAATTTAATTTTTTGATTGTGTAATATTACACCTGATCTTGAAATTTGATTGGGAGAGCGACATATAAGGCGCATCGCATGGATAATTAATAAATTTACTCTATGATATTATGCATATTTTATATAATATATATTTTTTATATAAAATGCACATTTTTTTTATTTCTAATTGAAACCTATAAAATTAAAGAAAAAAGATAAACATATTACTAGATATTATTATCTATTGATCATTGTATAATAGGTGATGCTAATGGAATCTATAAATAATCATATGCTCCGATTTTTGGAATTTATAAAAAAGCTTATTTTTTTAAAACTTTAAAGCTAAATAATTTTCGATCTACTGGTCCATTTTAAATAATTTTACTATCAAACTGTTTATCTCTTTAAGACAATTCCAACAAGCTAAAAATCATAAAAATCCAATCACAGGGTTATAAGAAAATGTGCTATCAAATAGGTGATGCATCTAAAATTGGTTTAACATAGATCAAACCAATTTCAGGTGCATCACCTATTTGACAGTGCATTTTCTCATGACCCTGTAATTGGATTTTTGTGATTTTGGGCTTGTTGGAATCGCCTCAAAGAGATGGACATTTTGGCAGTAAAATCATTTAAAATGGACCAGTAGATCAAAAATTATATAGCTTTAAAGCTTTAAAAAAATAAGCTTTTTTTATAAATTCCAAAAATCAGAGTATATGTATTAAGGGTAGAGTACAACATCGATCATTTTCATATATGATCATCATACAAAAAAATTTTTATATAGGGGCAAAAATACGCTACTGATAAGGATTTTGAGACCAGCAACCAATTTTAGCCAAAATTTTGTAGCATATAGGTCAAAGCCTTCTATTTATGATAGTAAAACTTTAAAGCCACATATTATATTAAAAAATTCTACTTGTATATATCATCAATTTGCCTAGGATGATTGAGATTTGTCTAGATAGTACAATATAAATAATATACAATAACATATGATCATCACCTGATTTCAATTAATTGTTATTGTAAAAAAAATTAGTAATGTGATCACTATTAAAATGTAGATCATTGTACTCTATCCTTAAAATTGTTAGTTTATAGATTGGGGATAACATTGATAGAACCTATATAATGTTGGATATAGTTAGAAATTGGAGTAGAAAGAATAAATATACAATATTGGGTATAATAGTAGGTTATGATAATAAATCTAAGAAATTGAAGCTAAAATAGATGAATATATAGTGAATGATACTAATGGAACCTATAATTTTGGATATTGTTAGTTTTATAAAATCATAGCTTAGAAGGATGAGCATGTGGTAGTGATGCTAGGAGTATACATATTGGCCAAATTCTAAATTAATATAGTTTGGAATTTGTTGTATCAAAATTCCAAATACTGTACATTCCAAATTAATTTTTCAAAAACTTTATTAATATTTTTTTAAACAAATAGTAGATATTCTTATTGATATAGATAATATATTTGCAAAATTTTAAGACTACTTTTTGATTTAAATTTTTACAAATAGCAATTTTTTTTTTGCCAGCAAGTATAGCTAGTGGAACATATAATTTTGGATATTATTTTTCATGGGATTGGAGTAGAAAATTATAAACATATAATGTATGATACTAATAGAACCTGTAATGCTAATGGAATTGGGGCTAAAAGGATAAACAAATGATAAAAACCCATAATGTTGGATATGATTTTGATGAAACTAAAGCTGAAAAGTATAAACATATAATGAGTAATACTGATAAAATCTAAATAATAGTTATTGCTAATTTATAGAAGTAGAATTAAAAAGAATAAATATATGATCATTACACTGATGGAACCTAAAATGTTAATTTTTGTGTATTGGAGCTAAAGAATAAACATATGGTAGTAATACTAATAGAAATATAATATCATATTATTTTTATAAAATTGGAGTATAAAAGGAATATATAATAGGTAGTACTGATAAAATCTACAATGTTAGATATGAATTTGTGAAATTGAAGAAACCTATAGTGTTAAGTTTATTATTTTATGAATCAGAGCTGAAAATATAATGGTTAATGCTAATTGAATTTATAATATTTAAATATCATTAGTTTCATGGGATTGAAATTGGAAAGAATAACATTTATAATAAATAATGCTAATAGAATTGGAACTAAAAAGGATAAAAGATGAACAACATTTATGAAAAATATAATATTGTATGGTGCATGTAACCTAGAACCGGAGTCACGTGACCCAGGCGGCCAATAAAGCATCACATCATTAATCCCGAATATTCCCGAGCTGAAATTCATCGAACGCTAAAGACGAGCACGTATATTCCGAAATTTTCCGATAAATTTTATTACTATGTAACGCGATAACGATCGATTAGTGTTTATTAGTGTTTTGTTTGTGCCCCCAGTTTTAGCATATAAAAACCGGTATGAAATGATGAAATGCAATGTAAAAGTCTATGATTATCTGCGTAGGGCGATATGTGGGAAATAAAGGTAAAAAGGTAATGCGATCTGCAATGTAAAAGTCTATTGAATAGAATATTCTATCGACAGAATGATGATGATGATGATGTAATCCGCACATGAAATTTAATAAATAAAAGGTTAGCGTTAGATGAGATTGAACTTCCATTTTTTGAATTCTTTTCTTGAAATAACATTTTTTGAATTCTTTTCTTGAAATAATCTTGTCTAATAATAACATCGTTGTGACTGTGGAAGAAAGTAGAGGTGAAAGTAAAGGATGAAGGTAAAAGGTGAAGGAAGGTAAAAGGTGAAGGTAGAAGGTGAAGATAGAGAGTGAAGGTAGAGGGTGTATGTTGTTAGGAGTTGGAATAAAAAGAGTCAAGGATCAAAGCGGGTATGAATACAACAAGCCTTTAACTAGATACAAAGTGCACCGCCATTTCTAACTTCAATTCAATGAGTTAACTTAATTGGAAATATTTTTATGTTCGCATTATTAAATGCGATGCGATATCGATTATGCAGTGATGATGTAAGGTCAGA
The DNA here is from genome assembly GCA_003550325.1 of Gigaspora rosea. NCBI lineage: Eukaryota > Fungi > Glomeromycota > Glomeromycetes > Diversisporales > Gigasporaceae > Gigaspora > Gigaspora rosea. The sequence continues at coordinate 763,517 of QKWP01000015.1, read as the reverse complement.
AATAATCAATAATATATAACGATAACGATAACCCACGCTCAGTTTCAAGAGATTTATCGTAAAGTTGAAAAGTTGAAGAACACGAAGTTACATAATTGAAGGTGACGGAGTGGACTGAAGAGTAAATAAAATTTTGCGAACACTTACATTCCTTTGAAGATATTATTGGACTGGACAGGTCATTTTTTAGCCTCGATAGAAAACCAATAGAATATTAAAAAAAAAAAAAAAAAAAAAAAAATAAAAAAAAATAAAAAAATAAAAAATAAAAAAAAATAAAATAAAAAATAAATAAAAAATAAAAAAATAAAAAATAAACTAAGAACGTTTGGTATCTGATAATTAATAGAACGACCCATACCTCAAATTACAGTATTCAATCTCGGTTAAAAAATCTTGGTTTGGACAATAAATTTTACTTCAATTCACTCATCTTATCATAGCCACCATTATGGCACGTCCAAACAAAAGAAAGAAGCAACTTAAAGCTGCTAGAGCCAAGAAGCGTACAAAGAAATTGTATGCATTTGAACCAAATAACATGTCAGATTATGAAAATCTTGATGACCATATTTGGTCAGATCATGAAATTGATGAAAGAGCTTCTGATTACTTTGCTGTTTTATTAACGGCTAGTAAAAATAAAAATATCTGGAAACCTTCGGGTAGGCCTTCAACTTACATTGGAGGTTCCAAAAGAACTCAAAGACGTAAAAAAGCGGAGCTAAGGAAGGCTGCACAAAATACCCGGTCAATCACTACTTACTTAGCTCCTGCCTTAACGACTTCTACTTTCGAATCATCTACGGAATCAATAGAGATGGAATCAATCGAGGTGGAATCAATAGAGGTGGAATCAGCAGAAATGGAATTGATAGAAGTGGAATCAACAGCAGATTTATCTGCAGAAATTGATCTTGATGAGAGAACGAAAATGAGGTTGGCAATTGAGGAGTTGGAGAGGACATTAAAAAAGGATGACAATCAAATGGATAAAGGTGTAAGGGTTCGTCTGCAAGCGTCATTGCAATATTTACGATTAAGGTACCAGGGTCAGACTAGAATAAGTGCAAGCACGACGATTGCCAGTTCATTGGGATGGGGAGATTATAAAGCACGATGTATTGGCGCATGGGCTCAAAATTGGATAAAATGGCGAAAACTTCCAAAAGAGAACCGTGGTAAATTCACAAAGGTATCAAGCCTTCTTGATGATGAGAGAATATCCATGAAGGTATACATGTTTTTACAACGATTTTGTGCATGTGTTAATTTCTTGTAATTTACATTAATCACACTTTGAACAGATAATGTCATATCTCAGAAGTCATAAGTTTAGTGTGAATCCTAAAATTCTGAAAAATTACGTAGAGAATGAAGTATTTCCGTCCTTAGGTATTGAAAGAAAGAAAACTATATGTGAGAAAACGGCATGGAGATGGCTTAAAAAACTGGGCTGGCATTGTAAAGAATGGAAAAAAGATATATATGTAGACGGACATGAACGAGAGGATGTGGTGCAATATAGACAAACAATTTTTTTGCCGATGATGAAGGAATTGGAGCCCGTTCTTGTTGAATATGATGACAAAGATCTCTCTAAGTTAGTAGAGAAGGATATTTCTCCTGAACAAAAGCGACATTGTGTAATAACACATGATGAGACGACATTAAATGCGAATGATGATAAAAAAACAGGATGGGGGCCCGAAGGTTGTTCATATTTTTATATAATTTGTGATTTATTTTGCAAACTAACCTTTCACTATTTTAACTATTAATAGGTGAACACAAAATACGTCCAAAAGGGCAGGGCAGGGGCATCCATGTTAGTGAATTTTTGTGTGAACCACTAGGTCGAGTTCATTTAACTGAAGAACAACATGCAGCCCATCCCGAAATCCCAAAACGTTATGTTACAGAGCTGTTAGAAATTGGAGCAAACTACGAAGGTTATTGGAAAGTTGAATTGCTAGCTAAACAACTTGAGCGGGCAATTGACATTTTAGAAATTGCACTTCCGGATACGATTTTTGTTTTTGGATTCGATAACAGCACCAATCATGGAGCCTTTGCCGAGGATGCCCTAATAGCGAGGAGGATGAATGTTGGCTATGGTGGTAAACAACCAATAATGCGTCCTGGTCGATTTTCTGACGGTACATCCCAAGAGATGGTCTTTCCGCTAAATCATCCAGACCAAAAAAAAAGAGGAAAACAAAAAGGAATCGAGGCAGTAATGACAGAAAGAGGAATATGGGATAAACGATTAAGAGGTAAATGTGTTAAATGCTCAAAGGATGAAGAGAAAATTTGTTGCAATATGAAAATATTGGCTAGACAGCCAGACTTTATGGAACAGAAAAGCATTCTTGAAGAAATTGTGCTCAAACGAGGTCATAAAATTTTTTTTTATCCTAAGTTTCATCCGGAATTGAACTTTATTGAATATTATTGGGGTGCGGTAAAGAGATATGCAAGAAGCCACTGTGATTATACTTTCCGAGGATTAAGAAAAACTGTACCAGAGGCCCTTGGTTCCGTGGATATTATAACTATTAGAAAGTTTGCAAGGAAAGCGTGGAGATATATGGACGCCTATAGGAAAGGATTAACACCTTCTGCTGCCGAATTTGCAGTAAAAAAATATAAATCTCATCGAAGAATTCCTGAAAATATTGAATTGTAATGACTGCATAATAATAAATAAATTACAGTCGTAATATGCATTTTAAAAATCTTATATTTATGTTTCCCATTATTATTTTTTTTTTTAAATTTGATTTTATAAATTCAATCAATTATTAATTGGGTTTAAAATTTGACGCGTGAAACGATTAAGCATCTTTGCGCCCATTACCTTGTTCGGTTTATATTTATTTGAATAAAGAAATTATTAACTGAACTAATAAATTTATCAATTCAATCGCATAAATTTTGGGTTATGAGCTTAAGATATATGGAATGACTCAAAATACAGTAAGTTTTAAAAAAAAAAACTTTCAAAATCTTATTTGGCGGTCTAAACTAAAGACGTCAACTGATCAAAATCTTTTAACGGATATGAATTTGATAATAAACTTACAGTAAACTGTTGTTTTGGATTGCAAACTGAATTCGTTCTATGGATTTGCTAATTTAGTCGGATATTCTGCCTCATAAAATGGCTTGTTGCTTTAAATCTTTATCATAATAAGTAGAATTTCGGTTGTGCGCATTTCGCCAACAATCCCTTCACCGATAGCTTAGTTCACCGACAGTTAATTTACAGACAAGATTATTTTTTACCAACAATTAATTCACTAAGTTCATTTTACCGACAGTTTATTTTCACCGACAGCTCATTCACAGACAACGTAATTCTGGTCATTTTCGTTAGAATTAGAGTGAAGGTTAGTGTAATTTTTAAAAGAAATTTGTCGATGAAATGAGTTGCCGGTGAAGTAAACTAACCTTGTCTAAATTAACTGTCGATGAACTAAGCTTCGGTAAAACGTATCCATTAAATCATGAAAGATAAACAGTAAACAATTACCATTTATCTCAAAACATTTTGACTTTATGCTCTAAAAAAATTAGCACTTACACTAGTAAAATTTAAAAAATTCGCCATGTTGAATGGCATGATTCGAATGCCACTTGAGTGGCATTCGAATCGTGCCATTCAACATGGTGATTTTTTTAAATTTTACCGGTGTTGAAGAATATAAATCAGGTAGATAATCTGCTTGTGACGGCAGCCCATTTATTTAAAATAGCCATATTTAAAATACTCGTGAAATTTCTGAACAGGCTTTTGTTGATTCTTATGGGGAATGAAAGTTTGTTTTAGATACTGACCTTCCTAATCATTGAATTAGCTTCACTGAGTTATATTAATGCAATTCCCGGACTTTTTAAATAAAAACTTTGCAGTAATCTAAATCAGAGTTTTCTGAGAGACTTGTTTAAATCGAAATTTACACAGTAAATTATTAACCTACCTGCGTCTTATCAAGTAGCCTAGATAATATATTTTTATATAGGTCTAAAACAAAGCTTATTTATATATTTGCATTTAAGCAAATGGAGTAGCGCATGATTTAACATAAAAAAAAAAAAATAAGCTATCAAAGAAATATTAAAATTTGTTATATAAAGGGTTAATAAAAATGAAGACATAGAAAGAAAGCTTTACCTTAATGACATTGGCGTTTTAGGGGTAATAAATTTACAGAACCGTTTATGCATACATAAATAGAATACGGCTTTAATCTAGACAATTGTGCAAAGTAAACAGAAACTCAAATCGTGTAATGTGCATTAAATATATAGCGGCCAAATTTGGAATTTATATTGAAATATGACATCTTTAGCTGTAAATAAATTCGGATCTAGTATGTTTATATAAAAAATCTTTTTGTAATAATATAGTACTAATTCTCTAATACCAATTTACAAAAAGATTTTTTTAAATATATATATAAATTTGTTGGTTATAAACAAATTTAAAATATATATATATATAAGTCACGTGACTCCGGTTCTAGGTTACATGCACCATATTATTTTCATGGAATTAAATTAGAAAAGGATAAATATATAATAGGTAGCACTGATAGAAATGATAATATTGAATTGAAAATAATATGGTCATATAACAATGAATATACAATAGTAATGCAATAATATTCTGATTTTTTAGTAAATCAATAAGGAAATTTTTAAGCAAGTCAAATTAAATTAATAAAGTATGAATTGAACTTAAATATTCAAAAGTAAGAATCAAGAATTTAATAGCTTACTTTAAATTACAACAATTAATAAATATTTTTAAGATATTAACAAAGAACACTTTTAAAAGGTACAAGAAATTAAAACTGTATAAAAGTATTATTATTAGTATAAGTGGTTAAATTATTGAAATTTGTTTACTGCTTAATTGTTACTAAAGATCCCAATTAGTGTTTGTTTAAATTTGTTTAATTCTATATACTTTATTAAATCAAACAAAGTATATAATTAAAGATTAAGTTAGTCTATATTGAGATTATTGTAATTCCTATTATGAGGTACTAAAAAAATTCTGTTACAAAACTTATTCACTATGCTAGTAATACTAATATGTAGTTAGGGTTGAGTTAGTTTACATTGAGATTTTTGTTAAAAGTTGCTGTAAAATTCTAAGTTAATTTGCATTAGAATTATAATGATTTCTATTATGAGTTACTATAAAATTTTGCTACTAACCTTATTTGCTATTTTAGCAATATATAGTTGTGGTTAAAGTAGAGTTAATTTTGTATTGGAATTATTCTGATTTTTATCATCTACTCAGATTAAATTAGTATACATTGAAATTATTGGATTCTATTGTTACAAAATTTACTCACTATTCTTGGAATTATTGTGTTTTCTATTATTATTGTAAAAAAATTTGTAGTATTATATTAGATACGATTGGCTGCTAAATGCATAATCTATTTTTGTTATATAACTATTTAATAAAGGTACATAGCATTACATCTGGAAAATGCAACAACTACATTTTTGATATTTTTATTATAAATGTATCAAAACCATAATTTTGGTCATCAAAGATCATAGAAGTATGAGTCTGTCGCTTTACTCCAGACAAAAATTATTCAATTCTGACAACTGTATCATAAAATAACTTCAATTCATCACAATACTCCTACTCCTTAAATTTTGACTTTATAATATATGTATAAAATTAGTTATTACTGTTCAAAACAGTTTTCTATATTACTATTTTTATATAAAATTTACTTAATATTATATAAACAAACAAATAAAATTTTCTTTATAATAAAATAAAAGATTTTTTATTTTAACAACTTTAACTTTCATCAAAATACCCTACTTTACTTTATATTTTAAATTTTATTATGCTAAAATTTTTTAATATACTGTATATGGTGATAATAGTTTTAAAATCTGAGGCTATGCTCATTTTTTAGGGAAATTATATAGTTATTGTGAATAACCCAATACGTATAATCGATTAAATTAGTCAACTTGACCAACTCTAATCAACTTAAATCGATAAATAATTTTTAAGCATTATGTATATATTAATAGCATACTATTAACGAAAAAAAAATAGAATTGCATATTTAATGGAATTAATGATTTGACGTCCGATTTCAGATAAAATAAGTGATACCTTTATTTCAAAACAAGTGACGCATAATCTCTTATTTACATATCCGTTTACCAGTAAATATATATCAAAGAAGCTTATTTTATTGTCAGCTACGCTTATTAATTTTTTGATTCGGAATTTAAACTGAAAATAGGACCTTTTAAACTCCCATTTATTTTCAAAATAAGTTATTTCTGAAGCTCCCACTGTAAGATTTTCAGAAAGAGAGATGCCTATAAAGTACAAATGTCCAGAAAGCATTTCAAAATGGCCACAAAAATTAGAATCTTGAGCTGTGTTATTACTCAAAATGACTATATTTTATATTGTTTAATGATAGTATTATGCATATTATACTTCATTTCTCATAATTTTAATAGAATTCTATATGCGAGGAATTGCTTGGACTTTAAAGAAAAAATTTAATCACACCCAGTTTGATACTTATTAATGCATGCATATGACCTATCTTGTATTTGATCATATTCTGAATGCTGATTTGAAAAATGATAATAGAAATCCTTAATAAACCGACTTTCATTAAGGATTGTTGACAATTATTTCATTAATTAGTTTATTTCTAAATAAATATGTAATTAGAACTTTAATTTTCCAATTCTCTTTTTATTTAGAATCCCGTTACACTTTATATCGACTTAGAATCGATAAAAATTTGATTTTATTGTTTTTTTTTTTTTTAAAAAAAAAAATTGTAGATACTTATTTTTAAGCTTTTTTCAATATTTAATAGTTTTCAGGAAGTGATAATTGCTCATGTTACTCATATTAATTAAGTAAATTATTGTTATTTCATAAAGTATATTTTATTGATTATGTGGTTTCTTTCTCTGCTTTTTTTCCTTTTCCTTTTTTCTTTTTTTTCTTTTATTTTTTTTTTACTCGGAGACTTTTTGACATGAATTTAAACAATCGTTAATATAAGCATCAAAAAACAAAAAAAAGATATATATTCAAAAAAGAAAATATTATTAACATGATAAACCGTGATATAGTATTAATATGAGAATATGATAAATAGTAACGACCGGATAAATATATTATCAGAAAATTGTGGTAAGAGTTAAGTAAAAACTTGGCCATAAATATTGATTTTTTTTTTTTTTTTTTTTTGTAGAATCAAATCATTTATTTAGCAAAAATTATTTATATCGGCAAGTCAAAATTGATACTTTGTTTAACACAACATAGCATAAAATAACTCATAAGAATGGGGAAGAGAATAAAAAAAAACACACAAACTAAGAAAATATTGTAATTCTACTGGATGTAAAAAATATAAAAAGCTAAAGCTAATAATGCAATTTTAATTGGTTAATTTGATGTTTTTTTATGTAATTAAAAAATGGAGAGGATTATGTTAGATATAATTGCATTATTTAATACAGTAATGTATGGCATCAGATATTTATTTTTTTTTTAAAGAGTGAAATACACTGAAATATGAAATCTACTCTAATTTTGAATAACATCAGATACTAACCAGAAAAAAAAGCCAATAGCAAAAAGCGTCCTTGTTTGGTGCACCAGAAAGCATTATAATGGCATTTGTATTACATGCAATGTTATATAATCGTCATAAAGTTACATCTTAAAATGATGATGATTATGGCTGATGAATTTAATTACAAAAGAAGCAAATTGTATGGAAAATGCGCAAATTGCGACCGATACAACACATCGCCAGCTTGGTGTCAAGCATGTGATCCACAGAAAACAACGCAAGGATGGACAAGTGGAAATAATTATATCGATGATTGTATTAAAGGATTTCAACTTTACGCCCAATCTTATGAAAATGTAATAGAATGGATTACTTTTAACAAGTTAGATAATATTCAAAGAGATGGTGATAAATTTTTGGCAACTTGGTTAGATGGTATACGATACGTAGACAAATATGAAAATGATGATGAATATGAATATATACAGCCACGTATATCATCATGTAAAGTGGAGCTTAAAACATTAACTAAATCACAAAATTTACTAGCTATGTTAAGAGAAGTAAGATATTAAGTCATTATTGTGCTGTATTATGATAATATAGCTTTATTTTAATTCATATTTCTAACGAGATTTAAAAAATTTACAGATGAAGTGTAGTTAAGAAATTACACGTTTAAAGTATATAGACTAACTCAAAACACCATGAGAGGTAGTGAAAATGGCAAATGTGCAAATTGCAACCGATATGACACATCACCAGCTTGGCGTCGAACATGTGACCCTCAGAAAACAATACAAGGATGGACGAGTGGAAATAAGAATGCCGATGATTGTATTAAAGAATTTCAACTTAAAGCCACGAATTATGAAGATGTAAATGGTTTCCTTTTAATAGATTAGATAGCATCCAAAAGGTTGGGGAAAAATTTTCAGCATAATGTTTGGACGGCATACGATGACAATGGGAATTTTGCAGTACTGCACACAATCACGGATACCATCATGTAGAGTGGAATTAAAATATTGCACGGTTTTCAAAACTCATTAAATTCTTTAAAAGAAGTAAGTTTTTTTTTTATTTATTGAATACGATTTTATTTCATGTAAGAATATATTCATGTTCCATTTATTATATAAGTTTAAAGATTTCATACGATTTGAGAGTAGTAAACTTAAAGTATATGGACTAACTCACCACACTACAAAAAATGAGTATATGTTATTGTTTGATGAATTCGGTTTTAAATGGCGTTGGTATAATGGAAATGTGCAAACTGCAACCGGTATAACACATCAAAAGCTTGGTGTCTGACGTGTGACCCTCAGAAAACGACACAAAAATGGGTAAGCGGAGTTAAGGATATCGATGATTATATTAAAGAATTTCAACTTAAAGCTACAGGATATGCGAATGTAATCGAATGGATTCCTTTTAATAGATTAGAAAATGTTCAAAAGATTGGTAATAAGTGTTCAGCAACATGGTTAGATGGAAAACGATGTGTGGATGGGAATGGGTGTAAAAAGAAATACACACAATCACGTACATCATCATATAAGGTGGAGCTTAAAACATTTGGCTAGTTCACAGAATTTATTAAATATTTTAAAAGACGTAGGATATTATATGAATTTATTATACTGTAACTTACGTAGATTATTTAATTTGTAATAGATATTACACGGGCTGTTGTGAATATCATGAGTTAGCACGGCGAAGCCGTGGTAACACATGATGTTCACGGCGCACGTGTAATATCTGATATATTTCACGGTTCCTATGCCCGTAACGTTTCTGATTAAAATTTTTAATGATGATGTCATACCGTGTAAAAATTTTTGATATCTTCACGGTATTACATCATCATAAAAATATCATCAGAAATGTTCACGGGAGAACATTAGGGACCGTGGAATATACAAAGTTATATACTTAACTTCTATTATACATATTATTAATATTTAAATATTTTATAGTTTAAAAATAATTTACAATTAGAAAGTGAAAGCGTTTTTGGATTAACTCAAAACACAACCACAAATGAATATATGCTACTAGTATTTGATGAATTTGGTTCCAAAAGAAAGGACAAGAATGGAATATGTGCAAATTGCAACCGATATAACCCATCACCAGCTTGGTGTCAAATATGTGACCCTCAAAAATTAACACAAAGATGGACAAGTAGTAATAAAGATGTCGATGATTGCATTAAAGAGTTTCAACTTAAAGCTACAAACTATGAAGGCGTAATAGAATGGATTCCTTTTAATAGATTAGATAATATTCAAAAGTTTGGTGATGGATTTTCAGCAACATGGCTAGATGGAAAACGACGTTTGGATAAGGATGGGCGGAAAAATGAATACACACAGTCACGTACACCATCACATAAAGTGGAGCTTAAAAGTTTGGATTATCAACGAAATCTATTAAATATTTTAAAAGAAGTAGGATTATTTTATTATATATAGGTTATTTAATTAGTAAAGTTATATAATTAATTGTTATTATATGTACATTATGTATTTTGATAAGTTTAAAAATTACTTGCAATTAGAGAGTAGAAGTGTTTATGGATTAACTCAAAACACAACCACAAATGAATATATGTAGTATTTGATGAATTTGGTTCCAAAAGAGATGATCAGTACGGAAAAATGTGCAAGTTGCAACCGATATAACACATCAGAAGCTTGGTGTCAATCATGCGATCCTCAGAAAGCAACACATGGATGGACAAGTGGAAACAAGGATGTCGATAATTGCATTAAAGGATTTCAACTTAAAGCAATTGAATATGACGATGTTATCGAATGTATTCCTTTTAATAGGTTAGATAGAATTCAAATGATTGGCGAAAGATGTGTAGCAACATGGTTAGATGGAATTAGATATGCAAATTACAACTACGAAGCTGAATATGGATATACACAATCGCGTAAACTTAAATATAAAGTAGAGCTTAAAAAAATATTAACTAGATTACCAAATTTATTAGATATGTTAAATGAAGTAAGGTGAAGATTTAAATACAGTCAGAACTCCATAAATGCACGGACTAGTAAAAACTCTCTAAATGCACGGCATGGTCTCATAAGAGCTATTAATAATTTTCTACTCATAAATGCACACACTCTCTAAGTGCACTATTTCAAAATTTTTTCTATCGTCCCGATGGCAGTGCATTTTTATGGAGTTCTGACTGTATTGCATTACTATTGTATATTGATTTATTTTAATTCACATTTATATATTTAATAGTTTATAGATTGCGTAATGTTAAAGAATAGCTAACTTAAGGTACATGGACTAACTCAAAACCTTACAACAAATGAGTATATGCTAGTATTTGATGAATTTGGTTTTAAAAGAAATAAGTATTATGGAAAATGTGCAAATTGTAACCGATATAATACTTCTGAAGCTTGGTGTCAAACATGTGATCCTCAGAAAACTACGCAAGGATGGACGAATGGAAATAAGGATGTCAATGATTGTATTAAAGAATTTCAACTTAAAGCCACTAACTATGAAGATGTAATCGAGTGGGTTCCTTTTTTAATAAATTAGAGAATATTAAAAAGATTGATAATGGATTTGTAGCATCCTGGTCAGATGGTGTGCGATATGTAGGATGCGTATATAAATATATACGGTCACGTACATCACCATGTAAAGTGATGCTTAAAATATTACATAATTCTCACAATTCATTAAAATTTTTAGATAGAGTAAGTAAAAATTAGGTTGATATTTATACATAATTCTTTTATTAAAATTGTATATATATTTGTACTTTATACATATTTATCATTATAAGTTTAAAGATTTCATGCAATCAACAGATAGTAATCGCATAGTATATGGGTTAACTCAAACCACAGCAACAAAAGAGTATATATTAGTTTTTGACCTTAAAAGAGATAAGAATAATGGAAAGTGTGCAAATTGCAAGCGATATAACACATCAAAGGCTTGGTGTCAGACATGTGATCCTCAGAAAACTACGCAAGGATGGACGAGTGGAAATAAGGATGACAATGATTGTCTTAAAGAATTTCAACTTAAAGCCGCAAACTATGAAGATGTAATCGAGTGGATTCCTTTTAATAAATTAGAGAATATTCAAAAGATTGGTGACAAATTTTTAGCAACCTGGTTACGGAATACGGCATATAAATTCCGTTAAATATACGCGATCACGTATATCAGAATGTAAAGTGGAGGTTAAATTATTAACTAGATCACCAAATTTATTAGATATGTTAAATCAAGTAAAATAAAAGATTTAAAATACTGTACTTACAATTGTATATTGGTTTATTTTATCTCAAATTTACCTATTTATAAATATTTAATAAGTTTAAAGATTATGTACTGTTAAAGAATAGTGAACTTAAAATATATGGATTAACTCATGACATAGCAAAAAATGAATATATGTTAGTATTTAATGAAATTAGTTCTAAAAGATCTGAATACTATGGGAAATGTGCAAATTGCAATCGATATAACACATCTTTAGCTTGGTGTGAGACATGTGACTCTCAGAAAACAGTACAAGGATGGACGAGTGGGAATAAGAATATCGACGATTGCATTAAAGAATTACAACTTAATGCTAAAAACTATGAAGACGTAATCGAATGGATTCCTTTTAATAGATTAGATAATGTTCAAAAGGTTGGTGAAGAATTTTTAGCAGTCTGGTTAGACGGTTTGCGGTTAATTCAATATATTAAAGAGCCCACGCAATCACGAGCTTCATCGTGTAGGGTAAAACTTAAAATATTGCATGAATCCAAAAATTTATTAGAGGTTCTATGCAGGGTAAACTAAATTTTGTTTATTGCTCATTAGAACAATTTTTCGCTTAATATATTCTGTTTATTTATAAGTTTAAAGATCTCATACAATCGAAGGATAGTAAACTTAAAGTATATGGACTAACTCAAGACATTTCAACAGACGAGTACATATTAGTTTTTGATTTTAAAAGAGTAGATGACATTTATGGAAAATGTGTAAGTTGCAAACGAGATAACACATCATATGCTTGGTGTCAATTATGTGATCCTCAGAAAATATCTCAAGGATGGACAAGTGGTAATAAAGATGTCGATAATTGTATTCAAGAATTTCAACTTAAATCCACGTCGTATATAGATGTGATTGAGTGGATTCATTTTAACAGATTAGATAATGTTCAGAAGATTGGTGATGGAGGATTTGGTTCCGTGTTTTCAGCAACGTGGTTAGATGGTAAAAGAATAGTATCAGGAATGCCAGAAGGATTAAACCTTGAACCTGGAGAATTAAAGCAATCACGTACACCATCATGTGTAGTTGCACTTAAAACATTATCTGGTCCACAAAAGAATTTTCTAAGAGAAGTAAGTTAAAATGATTTATTTATGCCCTAATATAAATAAATTATTAACACCATTGAATTATCTAGTTTAAAAGTTACACGGAACTTAGATTAGTGGGTAGTAATTTTGAAGTGTATGGACTAACTCAAAATACAACAAATAAAGAATATTTGATGGTATTTCAATATGCAAATAGAGGAAGTCTTCATAAGTTTCTCTTATCAAATTTTAGAGGACTTAATTGGAAAAGTAAATTAAAGCAACTTGTTGATATATCTGAAAATTTAAAAAAAGTTCATGAAGCAGGATTTTCTTCATGCTCAACAAAGCATTGTTGTCATAAGACAGCTTTGAACAATTTTGAACAATCAAATAAAATAAAATATGTTCATGGCGATTTTCATAGCGGCAATATTTTGCAAAATCAATATATTAATGGAAATCTGATCTCTTATATAACAGACTTAGGATTATCTAGGAAGAAAGATGAAACTAATTTAGAAGATAGTATTTATGGCGTTTTACCTTATGTTGCTCCTGAAGCATTAAACAGACGACCATATACAATAGCGGCAGATATTTATAGTTTTGGTGTTATATCTACAGGAAGACCACCTCATTACGATATTGAGTATGATGAATCGTTGGCTATTAAAATATTAATGGATTACGTCCTGAACTTGCTAAAAGGCACCCCTGTGTGTTATACTAAATTAGCCAATCAACGTATGGATGCTAATCATTCTAATAGACCATCTGCGTCTTATATCTACGATGAATTATCAATATAGTGTGAAATGGTATATAGTGGTGCTGCAGAAAACAGAAACGGATTAGCAATATTAAAAGCATTTCAATCTGCAGATTGTTATTCCAACATCAACCGAATTGCCAATTTAAAGATAAACTTACAAGTAAACTGTTTAACTTTAAAAATCTTTCCGAGCCAATTAATTCTTCATTCATTTCGCCTGCAACATTGCTAAATATTTGTGGTATATACTTACATTTATTATAGTATGTTCAAATTTAAACGATAAACTTTTTCTTTTTAATTTTTAGATTCTACGACAATCGAATTTTCAATTTCTGATCGATATTTCACGTATATGTTTAATAATTTTAATACACTACTGTAATACCGTATTTATCCACCATGTACACCCGGGGTAGTTCCCTAGCCCATTTTAGTACCCGGGTATATGTATAGGGGGGATATATTGTACGAATACTTCTATGCTTTTAATCTATTTTACTATTATATGCCCGGGTATATAAGTGGGATATCCTCATATTTATATACCCGGGTATAAATAAAAATTTGGCATTCTAAATTGCAGCAGGGTATAGCCACGGGGGTATACATGTCGGGTAAATACGGTATATAAAATGTTTATTTATCTAAAAACCTTTTTATTTCTATAGCTAATGATTACATAGCATGATCAAATATATTTTATCCAAGTTATTGATCCAGTAACTATATTGCAAAATCACTATTGAAATTAATGTATCTATAATTACTAGAGTATTATAGCAATAAAACTTTTAAAGCCATATTAATCATGACAATCGTAAGTTTACTTAAAAATGACAATATATCGTGGCTTAAATTTAGGATAAATCTAGATCCCGCACCCCTGCAGAACATTTAAATCTAGCCCCGGGATACAGTATGCTTATATATCACATATAATTTATTTTTTAAACCGGACCAGAAAGTCGGAAAGTTTGCCATATTTTGTGAATAATTTTGAACTACCGTCAAAATTTCATTATCACGTGATTTCATGTGGCGCAAAATTAGGGGATGAGCGTCCTTATCCTAGACCCCTGGTTTAGGATAGTTATCATGGACCCCCGAGGTTTAGGCAAATTAAACTAGACCTCAAATATGATTGGTTCAGATCTAATAGCTATCAAGTAAGAGAATTCTAAGTTTTTTTACTATATGCATATCACCCACGAAGCCAGTTTTGTAAATTGATTTTAAAAAAATAAACTTTAAAAGACATTTTTTTTATCTTCATTAATTTTATTTATTTATTTATTATTATTTACAATATACAAGTGAAAATAAAAAAAAAATGGAAAAAAAATTCAGACAAAAGAACATAAAAATCTATCAAAACAAATGATAAAGCCTACAAATATTAAAAAGCAGCAAGTAATGCAAAGGATTACAAGACCTAATAAAAATATACTGAAAGCTCAATTAAAAAACACATTCAAAAAATGTCTTGCTGAAAAGGAACCATAGTGACTCTGACAACAAGGTTATGCAAAAACCAACTTAATGAAATAATACCAAAAAAGTGATACCAAAAATGATAAGAACACATAAAAAATTATAAGGCCTATAAAAAGTAACAAAAAACCTGCTGAAATGGTAGCAAAAAAAAAAACAATCTAAAAAAATAAGAAAATAACAACTTCATTAGGAAATTTTATATATAGATATTAATCGATATATAACAGTTAATCGTTTTATATCGATTAAAAAATAACGATATATATTGATTAACTGGTTAAAAATCAATATATATCTAAATCGATATATATCATTTTCTATATTAAATCGTTATATATCTACAAATAGATTATAATCGGAATTATTTAAAACAATATATAACGATTAACAGATCTTTAACGATTACACAGTGTTTTGATCACAACGATATATAACGATTAACAGATCTTTAACGATTACACAGTGTTTTGACCACGTTACAAAAATTTCATCCCAGATCAC
>QKWP01000015.1:714984-746450 GCA_003550325.1 Gigaspora rosea | reverse complement strand
AAAAAAATAAAATTTTATATTAAAAAATTGTGAAAACTTGTGAAAACCTGTAAAACGTTTAAAAATTTGCAAAAAGTATGATTATGTGAATATAATAATTATTAATTGATATCATATTCGATATATATTGATTAACCGGATATATATCGATTACTATCACTATCGATAGTAATTGACAGGGTATTAACCGGATATCTATCGATTACTATCACTATCGATAGTAATCGACAGGGGTGATGAGTATCGATATATATCTTACCAGTTAGTAATCGATATATATCTATATATAAAATTTGCTGATGTTACTAGAAAGCATTGAATCTCAATAAAATTGTAATGACTTTGGTGACGAAATGACAAAATCACAACAAAAATGCAGTACCAAAAGTGACAATACCAAGAGTAACAATACTAAAACCAAGCAATGATTAAGCATCAAACCAAAAAAAATTTATGCAGATTATTATACCGTATTGTTGTGAAATAATAGGCATGGGTGTTATTTAGAGGTTTGGTCCAAATTAAGCTTAATTTAGACCAAAATTTGTAATTTCACTCCTGCGCGTTATTTAAAGATAATACAGTATATATGTAAACTGGGATCTACAGATGAATCATAGACCCCTGGTTTAGGTTAATTTTTTTTTAGAGGATAACTACTAACATAGCAACACATAACTTATCAACACAGCAATAGCATAAGATAAAGTTAAATTAGCATGTATTTTAGGTAATACTAGTTATTGCTATATCAATAAGTCATGTATGTGCTGTATCAGTAGTTGTCACCCAAAACTAGTGATAGCTCTCCTACAAAACTTTTACAATTTGTGTCCCTTTCTTCCTTCAAAAATCCCTATATACTACTAATTTTTAACTAAATTTTTTTTGATTTCATTTTTATTTTTCTTTTAGTACTTTTTATATCATTTTTCATCATTTTTTTAGTGCTTTTTACATTATTCTTTCAGTACTTTTTATATTATTCTTTCAGTAGGTTTATGTTCTTTTTTTTTATACCTTTACACATTTTTCAATCTTTTTAATGCATTCTTTTAATACTTGTTTCGTCATTCTTCGCTTCTTTCATTGTTTTTTGGTATTTATTTCATTGTTCTTTTGGTATTTTTTTTATCATTGTTTCATTATTATTTAGTGCCTTTTTTGAATTTTTTTTTAGTGCTTCTCTCATAGTTTTTTGGTACTTTTTTCATTGTTCTTTCAGTGTTTTTTATCATTCTTTTGGAGCTTTTTCATTGTTCTTTTAGTGCCTTTTTTGTTATTCTTTCAGTACTCCTTTTAATATTTTTTGAAGTTATTTCAATATTCTTTTAATGCTTTTTTTATCATCTATTTAGTCTAATATTAGTATTAATGTTTGTATGAACATTCATATAAATCTTTTGGTATTATTGTAATAAAAAAAAACGCATTTAATAAAAAGTTTTTTAAAAAAAGTAAAATAAATAAAAGCTTTAATAATTGGTTTTTTTCTTGCAAAAAATTTCAACTTTAGTATAAAAATTAGCACAATGTTAGTATGACTGTTAGCACAAACATTAGTGCATTAGTATAAATATTAGTATAAGCACTGTATAAATATTAAAACGAACATTATTATGAACATTAGTACAAACATTAGCAGTATTGCCATTTTCTAGTATCATTATTTTTAATTTGGTATATGTAATTCCAGGTAGGTGCTTTATGCTTCCAAATTGGTATACCCAGTTTCTTACTGGCATACTTTTTGGGAGTTTGTATCTCAAGCCATACAGCCACCTCTACCATATTGAGTAAGTATCTCAAGCCTGCATGCTGCCGCAACTAGCTAATTTTCTTGCAACTTGGAAACCCAGAATTTAGCGTAATATGCGAATGACTATACTCTCCGCTATGGAGATGAGGTATTCAGGCATTCACCAAAGCTTCTAGTGCTGAGTATAGTTTATGGCATCATGAGGCTCAGCCAATCTGACTTTTGTTTTACTACATGCACTCATACTAGCTATACCTGTATTGGTGGTCCCGGATTCTCTTAACATCTTAAGACTCCCATATGGTTGCGCCCAGAGCACCGTTGAGTTTTGACACATACATGCCTCTATGCTTTCACTTCTTATTGGCCAGTCAGTTTTGTCTGCCCTTGCAAAGTTCACTAAATCCCAGTATCCTGTCAGGACCCCGAAGAACTCTGATACAACTCTGATGATTCTAAAAAAGAAAATTTTGTATAGAAATTTATCAAACATTGCATTTTTATATAGTAAATTTTCAAATTTTGCTCTATTTTATATATCTATTTGGCTAAAATACTGCTAAAATGATACAAACACAGATCTGAGTTGTATCAGAGTTCTTCGGGGTCCTATTCTGTCAGTCACTTTTCAGATCTAGAAATATGATTGATCAAATATCTAGTGATCGATCATTGATCGATTATATATGTTGTAGCCCAGATGACAATCCTGTCCAGTTGTCAATTGGGCTAGCCCAGATGACGATTTTAATCTGTGCTGCCATTTTTGTCCCAGATGCAAATTGCAGATCTTATATTAAAATCTATATATGTTGTAGCCCAGATGACAATCCTGCCCAGTTGTTAATTGGGCTATCCCAGATGACAATATTAATCTGGGCTGCCATTTTTGTCCCAGATGCAAATTGCAGATCCTATATTAAAATCTATATATATTCACAAATAAATTGACCAATCAAAATAAATATAGGGAATTGCTATTTATGCATATATGTTATACAAAGGCCCGGTGCATTGGTTTTGCAAAAATAATTTCTGGTTACATGCCGCTAATGTTGTGAAATATTACACTGGTCCAATTTTGGTAACCTAACTCTGGGTCGGCCGGCATTAAGCTTAATGCTAGTGGGCACTATCATGATAATGCCCCCGGCAGGTTAACCCTATGATTTAGAGTTAAAGTGGACCGGAATTATGTCTAAACCCACCGGGAGCATTATCATAATAATGCCCACCAGCATTAAGCTTAATGCCGGCCGACCCAGTGTTAGGTTACCAAAATTGGATCGGTGTAATGTTACACAACATTAACGGCATGTAACCAAAAATTATACGGCATTTTCTATTTGTTGGATTTTGCATTTACCAACTGTTATCCGGCATTTGAATTTTATGATTTTTATGCACGTAAGTTACACACGTTATCCGAAATATTTTAAATCCGTTCTGGATTTAAAATATATTTGGACAACATGTGTAACTCACGTGCATAAAAATTTAAAATCTCAAACACCAGTCAACAGTTGGTATACAAAACCAACAAATATAAATGCCACATAATCCAGTTATTCAAGCATGAAGTACTCATAACTACGGTACATTAGTGTTCTAATACTAGTAAAGCGCTATCGCGCTTTACTAGCATTAGAACACTATTGTACTTTACCGTTATTTGCCATATAATTTGACTGGTCGAATTTTAAGCACCTTCGGTGCTTAAAATCGACCAATCAAATAGCATACAGCAAATAACTCAGTTATTCGGCACTTCGTGCCGAATAACTATTAATTATTTTTGCAAAACCAATGCACCGGGTCTTTGTATAACATAAGTGCATAAATAGCAATTCCCTATATTTATTTTGATTGGTCAATTTATTTGTGAATATATATAGATTTTAATATAAGATCTGCAATTTGCATCTGGGACAAAAATGGCAGCCCAGATTAAAATTGTCATCTGGGCTAGCCCAATTGACAATTGGGCAAGATTGTCATCTGGGCTACAATATATGTTATACAGCATGGCAGACATTCGATTTGATTGGCTTGAAGATCCCTGTATTACACAATATAAAAAATTTTTTTAACGTAACCCTTACTATAAAAAACCATATCATCAATTAGCAACTCGTGGTTTATACAATAAAAATTTTTTTAAAGAATGTTATAGTATTTTTTAACTCTTCGTATGTCTTCGGTAAAAAAAGATCAGTATAGATTATATACCTTAAAAACTTTGCTTAGAGAGCAAAATTTTGGTAAGTAATTTATAATGAATAAGTTAATTAGAGGGTTTTTATATTTATATTTTTTTGTTTTACATATTTTCGAATTCTTTATTACAAAAACCTAGTGTCGTCTCAACTAAGCCACAATTATTGATGCTAATAAGAACCAAATCGCCATAATGACACGAGATCTATGATAATCTGATTAAAGTATTTCTAAATTTTCTTTAAAAAGCCATCTTTGTAGCCAACCGGCATAACCCACAAAGCATATTAACCAAAACTTGAAGTCTTCGTGCAGTGCTATAAGAAATCACTTTTAATCATGGTTTACAAAGAATTTTGTAATTGGACAAGTGGCAATCGCCAATTAATTCAACAACAACTTAATGCATCGACGATTAAAAGACATCGCTAAATAGATACCCTTGAGCAAATTCACAAATATAAGTATCTTGCTAAAGGAGGCTTTGGCATCATTTTTAAGGCAGTATAGATTGACGAGTATATTACAGGACTTGATTATCAAAGAAAACGAAGAGCACCAATAAATGTTTGTTTAAAAATTCTTGATAATTCTAACAAGAATTTTTAGAAGAAGTAAGGTAAGCATTATAATTTATTATTAATATTAAAAAGTATAATAATCTTACTTATTCTAATTAATATTTTAGGTTAAAAATCAACCATATCGGTTGATGTAGACAATCTCCCAGATAAGAGTACGTCGCGTTGGAGGAATACCTTACCTTTTAGAAGAGGTTGGTTATCATTTTCCGCAAAATTTTATTTTTAGCGACATTTAACAAGAAATCAAGTAAAATATTTATATAGGAAAATCGAGGGCGATAAAACCGAGAACTGATATAATGAAATGTGCCGTCAATGGTAACTACATGATTGTTATGGAATACGCATACGTACATAAATTGAATTGATTGTAACCTTTAGCATTGGGAGATTTAGATTTAATACCTTCATATAATAATATTGTTTTGCCAACTGCATGGGATATTCAAGACAAATCACCATTTATTGACATGGATTCAATGGACTTAAAACGAATTACACGGGTAATATGAAAATGATAAATCTTGCAGAAACTACTATAATCATTGACATTTACCAGTAAAGAATATCATTATAACCTTCTAATTAAAAAAAACTTTTAATTAAATATCCTAATGACTATAAAGCTGATATCGTTCGAGCAAATTATCCAGTCCTTTCAGAGCATGAAATATTTTACTTGAAATTAAAATTATAGGCAGGAACAAATTTTTGTTTATTTCTCATGATTATAGATTAATGTCTATATCATAGTCTTTAATATGAGCCTTAATTTTATCTAATTGAGAATGCTTATATTTTAGAAGTTTCCAGAGGACCAGATCTTGAGGAATAGTTTCCAAAGAAAGAAATTGTGATCTTTAGGACAGAAAACAAGAAAAATGAATCATGGGGATGCAGTTATCATAGTTATAACGGATACTCTTTTTATTCAGGAAGCGGAAAACTATATGATCTATTATATGATGGGAAGATCTGATCATATTTATACATAAAGATAAGCCTCCCGATCGATTTCGGGGACTAAGTCCAACGCAACTTCTCTTAAAAACGATTAAATAAGAAAGGCAAAATGAAGCTTTGGGATTCGAATGGATATGATGATCAAGGAACAATGGACGAGAGTAGCCTTTTTGACGATTTGTTCAAATTGTCAAGGACTCGGCATCTTTATGGCTTTGGAATTTGGTAGGAAACTATTTACATAATATATACGTCCATAGCTTGCATGACTATTTTCCAAAAATTAATATTTTTTGATCGTTTTTAATATTCCTGGCTATCTAAATTTTAGGAAAAACATAGTATTTTGGAATTAACTTAGGTAGCCAACATTTAGAATTAAAATTTATATTTTTAAAACGAATAGATAGAAATTTAAAAATTATAAAATATTATAAGGAATTGCATGCTATCTATGCAGCAATTTCAAAGGCATAGATCGCAAGGTGGGTCAGTAAAAGTGAATTTTGGCAATGGCGACGAAAATTAATATTCTGGTAAATTTATTTGAAGAGTTTAATGTTTTTGGCTTATTTAAAATTTAACTTTGTCTATATATATTTCAATTGACAGAGATGACTAATAAAGACACTAAGAATCCATTAATATTAGAATATCAAGAAAAGGTTTATTTTTTATAGGTGAGTATGAAAACATGTTTGTTAATTTAGTTGATGATTTAACAAAATCACTAGAAAAAGAACCAAATAATACATTCGAATTAAGCTGCCAAGGCAAATTTAGTTTATTATAGGCAAATATGATGAAGCATTTAAAGATTTAACTAGACTGCTAGAAATTGAACCAAATAATACAATAAGATATAGAGGTGAAATTAATTATATGATGAAAGGGTGTAATGAATCAATCGATGACTTGGAAAAATATTAAGAAGTATGGGCAAAGAAGGTTTATGAATTAATTAAAAAGCTGTTAGTATGATATGCAGTTGTAAATTTTAGTATTGTCGTAGCTTAAAAAGCTTAGAAGTAAATAATAATTCGATTACAACTTATAAGTTTGTCTATAACTAACATGACTTTAAATCAATTGTATCATTATAGCTCGTAAGTTAAATCACTTGTATCACTATAGCAAGAGAGAAAAAACAATTATTATTGCTCGATCAGCTACTTTATTGGAATAGGTTCGCTATCCAAACATAGTGTTGGGATCCGGATGTCAATTCGGATATCCATATATAGGAGTAACGATATCGTGATTCTTGGTGATCTATAATTCTTATTGATTATAGCACCATAGTAATCATTATGTTTTAAACTATTATCATAATCCTGTCGCCCGATAAAGATTGGCAGAATTATTTTTCGACCAGTTAAGTCTGCGATTTCGAAATAGCATACATAACTTAAGATCAGGTGATTAATATAAATATTATAATCTCGAGTTGAAAATGTTGAATACGATATTGTGACATTGGAAATTCAAATTCCTGAATAGTTTATTTAGTATAGCTGATAGATAACTTTTATTTCTGTTTCTGTATAAATCGCCCTTTTGTAAAATCTTCATAACATGTTATATTCGTGAATCTAATATTGATGAAATTAAATGGTAAGAATTGTAAAAATTCTAGATAGCACGTCAACATAATATGTTAGGCTTAACAGTATCATTGTTAATAGTACGTCACGTGTTAGATAGCAGTTAATGTGCTAGGTAACACGTTAACGTGCCATATATTAAATCCAATATATATAAACGAATAAATTTGACATCAATAAAGAGAGATACATGTAGAAAAGTTCTCTTCGATTTTACTTGAGGAAAATAAAGGAATTAAGCTAGTGTAGTGCTGAAGAGACCTTTATTTGAGTAAATCAGAAACTTTTCTCCTAATAACTATTAAAGTTAAATCATTTAAACGTATACGCTATCCCTCTTTAATAGTTACAATAGGAACCATGATAGATTTTCCCATGATATGTGCCACATTTTTAGGCAAGTCTTCGACAGTTTATGCTCTTATGCTAAAGGAATAATCCGATCAGATCTATTTTCTTATGCACTGTTATTAATATTTTACAGCTAATCTAAAGTGGATTGCATGTGCAGGTTCAAGAGTTATTTGCAACTTTCCAATCTTCGACGCAATTGCAAATATAACCAAAAAAAATATAGTTATAATAATCCGGATGGCCATCCAGATTATTATCTGGATATCCAGATCATCCGCAGATATCCCAACACTAGCTCTAGCTTACTCAAACTTCAATATCTACGACAGATCTTCTAGTCTAGGACTAATTATTTGAACCTGTACCAATCATTCTCCCACCTGTCAAATAACATTCGGTAGCGCAGTCACAACAATAATAATGTACTAGTTATTATAAAAAATTTTCAGTCTATTGTATAGCCTGAGATTTAATTTTTATTGATATTTAAAGTACTTTAAAACTAATATAAATAATAGTGTAATGATAATGATCTACATCATGCATATTGTTTACTTGTTTACTTTTTTGGACCAATTAAAACAAATGTCCGCCATGCTATGTTATACAAAGAAGATTGATTTATAATTGATTATAATATTTTGATTGATCATTATATATAATCGATCATAATCATATAATCAATTATAATTTATGACCAATCATATAATCGATCACTAGTCTATATAAATAAAATTATTAAAAAAAAATTGCTATTTTTCTCAAACTTTAACAATAGATGTCTTGATAACTAGTAATCCATGTCAGCTCAAATTTTTGTTATAAATAATGTTGTTATTCATCTATCCTAATATTATAAAATAATGCCCGTATGCAAATGTCCTCTTTATGCGATTCAATTGGACAATCTTGCATATACGTGCATAACCTCTTGAAATTTAACTTTATAAGGATTATGATCATCGTTACTGTAATTATGTCAAAATAGGATCATCATAATTACGTAATTCGTACGGAATTTGATTATTTGCATAATATCGCAATATATGTGTAATTTGTCTATTACTACGAATTAATAATCAGTTGTCTCGATTTTTTTTTTAAAATTAACTTATCTTTCATATTGAAAATTTAGAAACATGATAGTTCGAGACTAGCAAGATAGTATTTTTTTTCCTTTACTTTTTTTTTAATACTAATTTTTCATGCGATAACGAATATAGCATGATAGTTTGGACGTAGCAAAATAGTTAAGTAGGACGGTAGTATTTTTTTTTTTTATATACAATACTAACGTTTCTTTTTCTTTAGTGAGATAACAAATGTAGTATGGTAGTATAAGTAAGATAGTTCGGGACATTAGTGATACGGTAATATTTTTTATTTTTAATTTTTTTTTAATATATATATAGAGTACTAACTTTTTTTTTCTTTAGGACGAAACATAGCAAGATAACGAACATACGACAATAAAAGCATGATAGTTCTGGATGTAGCAAAATAGTTAGTAGCACAGTAGTATTTTTTTTGTTTTTTTTTAATGGTACTAACGTTTCTTTTTTTAAAAAAAATGGAATGTAGTGCGATAATGAACGTAACATGATAAAAAAAAAATGATAGTTCAGAACGTAGCAAGATAGTTAGTAGCACACAATATTTGTTTTTTTATATGTATATGCAGCACTAACGTTTCTTTTTTTTTTCTTTAGACCAAATGTAGCGCAATAACAAACATAGCATGAAAATAAAAGCTTGATACTATAATTCGGGACGTTAGTAGCGCGATAATAATATATATATATATTTTTTTTTTATGCAGTACTAACATTTCGCGCGATAACGAATGTTTTTTTTTATATACAATACTAACGTTTCTTTTTCTTTAGCGAGATAACAAATGTAGTATGGTAGTAGAAGTAAGATAGTTCGGGGCATTAGTGATACGGTAATATTTTTTATTTTTAATTTTTTTTTTAATATATGTATAGAGTACTAACTTTCTTTTTTTTCTTTAGAACGGAACATAGCATGATAACGAACATACGATAATAAAAGCATGATAGTTCAGGACGTAGCAAGATAGTTAGTAGCACAGTAGTATTTTTTTTTGTTTTTTTTAATGGTACTAACGTTTCTTTTTTTTAAAAAAATGGAACGTAGTGCGATGATGAACGTAATATGATAAAAAAAAAATGAACATAGCAAGATAGTTAGTAACACACAATATTTTTTTTTATATGTATATGCAGCACTAACGTTTCTTTTTTCTTTAGAACAAACGTAGCGCAATAACAAACGTAGCATGAGAATAGAAGCTTGTTACTGTAATTCGGGACATTAGTAGCACGATAATAATATATATATATATTTTTTTTATGCAGTACTAACATTTCGCGCTATAACGAACGTAGCATAATAGTAAAAGCATGATAGTTTGGGACGTGGCAAGATAGTTAGTAACACAGTAGTTTATATGGGCATATATAACAGCATGGGTGTAGCATAATAGTATGAGATTTAGCATAATAGTTGGGACATAGCGAAATTTTAAAACATCGAGTTTCGTTCATTATAGGCCCTTTGTATTCTTGAAAAGGGCGCCAGCGGCGCCCTATTTAATCCTTGTAATATATAAAAATTTCAGCCAATTTGATCTAGTAATTCTCAAGTAATCATTTGTATACAATAGTTAATTTTTTTAAAAAAATTAACTATTGTATACAAGCGATTACTTGAGAATTAACTAACCAAATCATCTAAAATTTTTATATATTATATATTAATATCTATACTATCTATAGTAAAAATTTGAGCTAACTTGAATTACTAGTTATCAAGATATCAATCATCAAAGTTGAGTAAAAATAACGAATTTTTTAATAATTGACTATTATAAAACTTTCGCTATTTTTATTCAAAATTTGACGATGGATATCTTGATAACTAGCTATCCAAATCAGTTCAAATTTTTATCATAAATAGTATCGATATTCATCTATGATATATAAAAATTTCAGATGATTTGGTTTGGTAATGCTCGAGTAATTGCTTGTATATGATAGTTAATTTTTTTAAAAAAATTAACTATAGTATACAAGCGATTACTCAAGCATTACCAGACCAAATTGTCTAAAATTTTTATATATCATAGACGAATATTGATACTATTTATTATAAAAATTTGAGCGAATTTAGATAACTAGTTATCAAAATATCCATCATCAAAGTTTGAGTAAAAATAGCAAATTTTGTTATTAATTGTATATATAATCGATTATAGTCGTCATCTCTACAGTCATCTCCCACATAATCACAAGCTCCATACAATCACATGGTTTTTGGTTACTAATTTTTTTGTTATTAAAACCCCTTCTATATAATCACAAATGCTTATAATCACCATCACACATAATTTTGTATTTATAGATACTTTTAACAGTAAAATGTTTTTCATATAATTATACCTACTAGACTTTCGCATAGGCTGAGTAGGGCCGGGTACTAGTAATACCCTTACCCTACCTGACAATTTATCTGAGCTCTATTCTTTACTCTAGGGCTCAGATCTTAGTACTCACACCCGATCCATTGAACTATGGGTACTCTTCGAACTACCTATAGGTCCCGTCAAAAATATAAAGATCGATATTTTTTAAACTTTAATTATTTAATTAAAATAAGAAAGTTTGTACAGTATATAAATAAGAATTAGCGTTTTAGATTATTGTTATAAAACCTGAACTCCATCAGTAACCTACCAATAAAACTACAGAATCTGTTAATACAAAATTACGAAAAAAATCGTGTTTACAAACCTGTCTTTTACGCCAAACAAAAAAATTCTTACACTAAGTTAATTTTTTGTTTTGCATAACCTGTAATTTTTTTTAATTCAATTGTGCCAAATATTCCATTTTTACTATTTAATTTTTTTCCGGTATCATTCGATTATAACTTTAATTTTCTGGAGTTACCCGATAAAACTGAAAAAAAATTTAGAATTTTTTGGGTGTGAGCATAAGCGTATTAACTTACAGTAGATTAAAAAAAAATCAAACCTGCTGACTGAAATTTTGGGATACTATGTTATGCAAAATGAAAAATTAACTTTGTATGGCCTAATATACTAGCGATTATAAGTAGTGCAACAAAAAAAATTTACTTAGATAATACTATTTCATGCAATTCTAGGCATATTGGCTAGTTTTTTTTTTATTTTAAATACCAACATTTTCATTAATCAAAAAACTAAAAAAATTTAATAAACAAAATTTTTCATGGGCACAAGCTTTATTTCAAATGCATATGAATATAAAACAAAAAAAAGTTTTTTTACATAAAATTTTTTTTTCTATTCAAAAATTCTCTACCTTCACTATCGGGTGTACCTATTCCAAGCCCTAATTATAGCATGAATTTATTCTGGCTTTGAACGAACTAGCCTTCTGCAGGTTTCAGCATCAATTGCCTGCCAGAACTCTTGAATCTTTTGCCAAAAATCTGTCTCATTCAAAATTTGTCCAGGGAGATCCCTCAACTAATAGTTGATTTTGTCCCAAAGGTTTTTGATCGAGTTAAGATCTGGGAATTAGGGGCCAACTAAAGAACTTAACTTTATTTTTTTTAAGCAAATGTTTCGTCAAGGTCGCCATATAAAAAGATGCTCCATCTTGTTGGAAAGTTACCTTCCTAACATCAAATTCTTGTTCTTTGATCATCTATATCAGGTCTTCGTGAAGTATCATGTCCGCTATACCAGTAATTGCAATATAAAGTGGGTTAGATTGAATTAGTATAAGTTAAATATAAAAGGTTTCTGAATGCCAATTTTTAAATAGGTGTACAAAGAGAAAACCTTATATTGATATATTAGTTTTAGCTCACTGATCACCTTTGAACATAACTATGATTTTATTGGTTGGTATATCGACATAAAACTACGAGTCACTGAGAAAATTAGTTGATAATCAGATACTCTAGATGGCAAAAAATCCCAACCAAAAGTTCTAGAAATCAATTATCTAAATATTTGGTTGAATGAAATTTTTTTTGATATTTGCTAATATATTCACTAATCTTTTATTAATCATATGTTTTATCAATAGCGGAGCATTTGTCGTGTTCTTGCACTTCATTAGTGAATTATATATACATAATCTTACGTAAGATATTATGGCCCGTAATATTACGAAAATCTTACGATTGATACGGCATATTACGCAATATATTACGCTATATTACGGTAATATTACGGTTATTATTTCGAAATATTTCGAAATATATTGCAAATAAAAAAAATGCAAATTACCCCCTACAGGGGTCGCGTACTCATACAGATCAATAAACTAATGCGCGCAGGAGGTAATATTTTGATATTTTCGTATTGTTTCACAATATTTTGCAAATTTTCGCAAATTTTTAAAATTTTTTAAAAAATAAATAAACGATATACATATTCACATAATTATGCTTTTTTACAGGTTTTTGCAATATTTCGCACATTTTCACAATTTAATATAAAATTTTTATTTTTTTATTTATTATTATATATTATATTTTACATTTATTAAATATACATTTTTAATTAATATTACATACTTTATTATATATTACATATTATTTTTACATTATTACAAATATTTTAAACTACTTTCGCACTATATCGTATCTAATTCTATTACTATATACAAAAAACTAGCCCTATATATTTATTTTCGCTCACCCACAGTTAGCTATTATCTTCACTTCTTTGTTTTCTATCATTTTTGAAAGTGTTGGAAGTCGTCGTTGGAATGCGCAAGGTTTCGAATAGTTGTTGTTTTTCTCGAAAGTGCCGAAATAAAATAAATTAATAAAAAAATTTAAAAATAACCAAAAAACAAAAACAAAAACATGAACAAAAAAAATAAAGCGAAACCTTGCAAGAACTTGCAAAAACTTGCAAAAACTTGCAAAAACTTGTGCCATTTCTCTAAAGAAGCGTTCTTGAAAATTTAAAAATTGTTGGAGGTGTGTTCTTGAAAGTGTTTGAAGTTGTCTTTGGTATGCGCAAGGTTTCAAAAAGTTTTGTTTTCTCCAAAGTGCCGAAATAAAATAAATTAATAAAAAAATTTTAAAAATAAACCAAAAAAACAAAAACAATAAACACAAAACGAAAAAATAAATAAAATGAAACTTTGCAAGAACTTGCAAAAACTTGCAAAAACTTGTGAAAACTTGCGAAAACTTGCACCTATTTCTTTAAAAAAGCGTTCTTGAAAATTTAGAAATTGCTAGTATGTGTTCTTGAAAGTGTTGAAAGTCATAGTTGGCATGCGCAAGGTTTCGAAAAGTTTTAGTTTTTCTTGCAAAGTGCCAAAATAAAAATAAATAAAATATTTAAAAAATAAACTAAAAAACAAAAACAAAAACACGAAACGAAAATAAATAAAGCGAAACCTTGCAAGAACTTGCAAAAACTTGCAAAAACTTGCAAAAACTGGTCGCGTTCTTGCAAATTCTGAAATTCCAAAAAAGTCGCGAAGTGCTGAAAAAGTCCGGGTTGGTTTTCTTGCAAAGTGCCAGGAAGTAAGGGTTCTGTTCTCGTAAAGTGCCGAAATGAAATAAATTAATAAAAAAAATTTTAAAAATAAACAAAAAAAAACAAAAACAAAAAACATGAAACGAAAATTAAATGAAGCGAAGCCTTGCAAGAACTTGCAAAAACTTGCAAAGACTTGCGAAAACTTGCGAAAACTTGTGCCCATTTCTCCATTTTTCCAAAGAAGTGTTTTTGAAAATTTAGAAATTGCTGGGGGTGTGTTCTTGAATGTGTCGGAAGTCGTAGTTGGCATGCGCAAGGTTTCAAAAAGTGTTTGTTTTTCTTGTAAAGTGCCGAAATAAAAATAAAATAAAAAAATTAAAAAATAAATAAATAAAATAAAATAAAAAAAACAAACGAAAACAAAAAATGAAACGAAAAGAAACGAAAGGAACAAAAAGGAACAAAAATAAAAAAGCGAAAAAAAACAAAATAGAAGATTTAATTATAAACAAAAAATCTAATCTGATCTTGTAGTACAGAATTTGAACATCATCAAACTATTTTGAACTATTTCGAAAAATTAGTCTAATGCGCGATCCAGGTTACAGATCTACTGATCCAGCTTGGTTTCCTAGTCCTAAAATAATTGAAAGGGTTCAAAATATTTCTTAACATATTTTGAAAGGGTTCGAAATATTTCGTAATATATTTCGAAATATTTCGAAATTAATTTCGTAATATTTCGAAATATTGATATTTCGAAATATTTCGAAATATATTACGTAATAGTTTGCTTATATTACGGTTCGTAAGACCTTAGATAAGATTACGCTATTATAAATTTGCTGATGTTGTTCTTGCACTTGCATTTATTCTTAAACATGAGATCATTATACAAACCATTTTCAAATTCGTAAGGGAATTTAACAACAAAGATAAATTTAGAAAATTAATGTTTCACAGTTTTGTGTTGTTTAAAGGCATTAATGAGGGCATTAAAATTTTATAATTATTACTTGAATATTATAATAATTACTCAACTATGATAATAGTTATAATCATCTTATATATTTCTGTTAGTTTTCCTATATTTAGGTTATATTTTTAGATACAACCAATCAAATTGTTAAAGCAAACAGATTCAGAATTGAAGTATATAAGGAAAGCAGAGAATATAATTTTCACAACATTTACTAGATAGATTAGTATGTTAATTATACTTATTTTATATTTAATTTTTCTATATAAAATTTTGATGAGATAAAATGTGCATGATTCGGAAATATCACATTAATGCGCATTCATGCGCATGATTGAGGAATTATGCGCATACATGAAACCCATCTCTAGGCACAACATTTCAGGCACAACAAAATCAGTATTACTAAATACACTTTAATCTTAATTAGGCCATATTGTGACTATAAGTCATATAAATGTTTGTTCATAGTTTTTACTAATAAATAAATAATATTTTTTTATTTTTACTTCTATTAAATCTATTAAATCACATTATTTATTTTTAATATAAGCTGTGATTATATAGAGGTAACCTTTGTAAAGTCACACGTCTTTATAATCACCTGAGTGGTATGTGCCCAACTGTGTGATTATATACGAGGATGACTGTATACATATTAGGGTAGCTACATAGTATGCGATACCACACAGACCAGTACAATCACATATGCTAGGTAAAGGAAAACTTGTCAACAGCTTTCAATTATATTTTTACTGGTCTTAATCTATTTGATTACCTAACTAATACAAATGTAATTGAAAAGCCTGATAATTGTTAAAGTAAATAGAATTTAAATGATTATATTAATCATACATGTATTTTTTTAAAATACATTATTAAAGGAAACAAATTAAACTTCATGTTAATTATATTCTTCTCTATACGAAAATTGGTCCAAATTGGCATCAGATAGGCATAGGTCTTTGTAACACAGATCAAGAACCTGGTTTGTACAAAATTGGTATGAATTCAATGGACTGTGTGAAACGTATGCTCATGCAAATTGGATCGTAAATGACTCATGTTTTGTAGCAGTTTGCTAGTTGATACTTGGCATAGATAATGAATATGAGTCCACGTTCCACCATGATAATAATGTAAATTAACTATTAAAACAATAAATTTATATAATCAATATAAGATAATCAAGCTAACTGTATATAAAGTATAACTTTGTAAGAATTTTTTTGTTAAAACACACAGAAGTTTAATCAGTGAAATTACTAGATATTCTCTTTTTTTTTAAAAAAAAACATTTACTAATTCTTCGCTCTCCATGGAACAAGCCAACACATATCACGAATCAACACCTGTATAATGCATATATATATGTTATCTGAACACATTATTTCATATATCATGATATATGTGCCCCTTTGCCTTAATGTCCATTGTGATAAACAAAATTCGAGTAGTGTAGCAAAGGCTGAAATCTGGCTGCATTTAATTGTTACCTTTTTTTTTTTATTAGTTGAAATTTTTAGTGATAAATTGGCAATAACAAATTCAAAGCAAAAGTATAGAAAGATACTTAAAAGTTTTAAGAACCAAAAGAGTTTTAAGAATTTTATACTCAAGTTTACAAAATCCCCTTGCTATTCAGTAACCACAGTGTGTAGTTAAAATTGTGTCAATTTGTATTAAGGGCATTGTTAGTTACTTTAAAAAATTTTATTACCTTAGTCATTATTCAGTAATTTGTAGCATGTTATTATGAAAGCTATTTTAGTAATGGCGAAAGGTGAATTAGTTTGTATTAAAGGTATCATAATTTCTATTGTAAATTTCTATAAAAAATTCTGTTATGAATTTACTAACAGATATAAGTTTTAGAGCTGAGTTTGTATCAAAATTATTGTAGCTTCTATTACTATAAAAATTTTTATAGAAAACTTGTTTGTTTTCTATTGATCATAATATGGGTCCTGTCAATAGCGATCGACATTTAAAAAAAATTAATACTTTCACTTTCACAGCTCATATCTTATTAAATATTGAGCTATCTTGTTGATTTAATATTTATAAGAAAGCCTATAATAAAGCTTTCTTATGAATATTAAATCATCAAGATAGCTTCAATATTCATTGAGATATGAGCTATGAAAGTAAAGGGATTGATTTTTTTAAAAGTATCTTATTTCTATTGATGGCAGCCCATATATAGGTGGAATTGAATTAGTTCTTGTTGAAATTATTATAGTTTCTATCATGAGCTACTGTTATAAACCTTACTATTCTGGCAAAACACAATATGTAACTCACTAATGCATGTTATTAACATTATTCATATCTCAAAGATACAAATGTCGCATAACAAACGGAAGTCTACTTGTTAAATTTCAATGCATGTAATGATTGAAAGGTAATTTTTTTAAAAAAATAAAAAATAAATATAAATAGTTGATAACTAATAGTAATAGATCAATTACAAATTATGACAAACTTATTATGACATTAAATTTTCTTGTGGTCTGACTATAGTTTTTCATATACAATTAATAATAATAATCAGTTGCATCAGATTTGCATTATATAATGTGATTTATATTCGGGTTATATGCAAAAATCTTAACTCTTCCGAAAAAGGATTTTACAAAAAATCAGCATAGTGGACAACAAAAAAGTTAAAGCAACTCCACATTTCATATTGCACATTTTATGTAGTCGTACTGGTATATGTTCTTACCATCTTTAACTATACCATTAATTAATAGCGTCATTTTTGTATCATATATAATTAATAATTAATAATATCAACTTTACATCATAAAGCGCAACTACATGTGAGTTATATACAAAAATCTTAATTCCTTCTAAAAACGAATAAATGAAATTCATTACTCCTACCAAAAAAGAATTTTATAAAAATGAGTATATGGTACTAGTATTAAACTGTGCGTAAATTAAAATTACATAGCTTCTTATGATCTTGAACTATACCATAAACAGAAAAAAAGAGGATAACCATAATGCCTTCTAAAACAGGAAAAAATATAGGCCACCAAAAAGTTGAATGGAACTATCCTTCCATATTTCATGTGATTATACTAGTATAATTAATTATAATCGATTAAAAAGGATATGATCGATCAAACTTTATAATCGATCAAACTATATGATCAATCATTGAACAATCAAAAATTTTTATAATCAATCAAATCGATTATATTAGATTTGATTGCTATTTCTATTCGGATCCTTTTCCCCAGTCATTCCAGACTACCAATCCAGTTGGCAAAGAAGGATTGGTTAGCCAGGCTTTAAGTGCTTAAGGTAACCCTTTTCTTGGTTCATGCTTCAATAACACATGTTCTTTCCTTCAGTGCAACTCTGGTAGCCAGGTTGGTGGACCCCCTTTGCTATAGGGGCTTTTGCCTATCCAGTTTTCTCGATCAGTTACCACTGAAATCCTTTTTCCTGGTATTATTGAAAGTTTAGCTACCTCTTCACTCAAAGCTTGCCAAATGGGTTTCAATTGTTCCAGTCCCATGGATTTGTCTATGTAACTTACACAACTATCCCTTAGATTGTAACACAGGCAAATTTGCCTGCGTATTTTAAAATTTTTAATAAAATTTTAAATATTAATTTTAGCCATATCTTTTCTAAGTAAAAAATATTCTTTGAGTTTTGTTTTAGTAACTTTGTTATAAATTTTTTTTAAAATCATTAGAAAACTTTAATATAATAAATGTTTAAAGTTCTTGTATTGGCATTTTTACTATTAAAATTTTTCTTTAGATTTTTTCAAATTTTATATGTTCCTGTCTATAAAAAAAATCTTTACTTCTAATACAAGTCTTAATTTTTACAAGTAAATCATTAAAGTTGCAATAATGAAAGTTGTCATCCTTTATATAAACTACAATATTGTCTTAAGAACTATAGTTCTAAAACTAAAACTAAATAAGATCGCAGAAAAATTGTAATAAAATTTTTTAAAAAAATTTTTTATTAAAGTAATCTATTTTCAGCTTATATGTAACTATAATTTATTTTCTTATAATATAAAAACTAATTTTGCAAAAAAGTAATCCTTATTTTCAAATATAATTGTACAAAGTTTTATTTAATTATTTTAGCATTTTAAAAAAGTAAATCAGAGCTAAAAAAGTGCAAAAATGCAGGCAAATTTGCCTGTGTTCTACTACAATCTAAGGGATACCAAAGTTCCCATTCAAGATGGTAATACCAAGGTTACAGGTAATATTCAACCGATCAATGAACAAATGTTACTATAAGGCCATGTCATTAATCATCTGCTTATTTTTTATCAGAGGCCTACTCTCCCTTTCTCTTCTTTAATATATATATAGTCAGGTTCTTATATATAATTTCAACTTTTTTTACACCCTTTCCCTAAAAATTTTCTGATTTTTGTCATTCTCCTAACACAGACCTATTTTCTAATTTGTCTCCAGTATGATTTGAACCCTAAACCTGCTACTTGGGAGTGACAACCAAACAGCTTCTCTATGTCACCACTCCAGTATGATACTTTTGTATATATATATATATATATTTGTTTTTAGTAGCTTAAAAGATTAATAATCTGAATAGAATTTGGTAATAGCTTTGCTAGTGATTAAACTTTTTGAAACTAGAAGAGTTAAAAAAAATACGATCTTGAATATCCAGACTCTTTTTTTCTTTCTTTTTTTTTTTACCTTTCAAGCTATTTGCTTTATAAAGCTTTTTTATTACCTTTTATGCACCAAATTTTTTATAGCAACTTTAATAGTACTAGAGCAAACAGAATCTTTTAGTTATAGAGTTTTTTTATTCATTAATCATGTCTTATTTCTGCTAATCATTTTTTGAGAAAAAAAAAGATAATTTTATCTTTTTTGTTAATTGTGCCTGATCTGACATACTAACTGCCTTTTTTAAATTATATAATATTGTCTAGGTTTTATATATATTTGAACGAAATTTGAAGCAATTCTAAAACAAATTTGATTTTTAAAAAAATTCCAAAAAATTAATCTTTGTACTAACCCAAAAATGTCACTTTTTCTATTTTTTGTATAACTTTCATACGATCTAACAAAACTGTATAAAGTTTTAGTATATTATACTAGTGATTTGCCAAGCTTGTAACATAAATTTTGCACTATAGTTACTTATCCAATTTTGGAAGCAGAGCAGAATTACATGACATTTGACTAATCAAATTATAGAAAGTTGATAATTTTGATAAGAGCTATAATATTAATTACCTAATTATTTTTTATCAGAAGCCTATCACCCTTTTCTTTTTCTTAATATATATATAGTCAGGTTCTTATATATAATTTCAACTTTTTTTACCCCCTCCTTCCCTAAAAAATCATCTGATTTTTGTCACTCCCTTAAAGCAAAACAAAAAAAAAAGTGAAACCCTGAAAAATACAAAAAATAGCAGTTTATACCTTTTTTGGTAGATTAATTAAAAATGTCAGGAAAACAATTTTGCTTATATATAACTACCTAAAATTTATCTAACTTTAATCTATAATGATCCTAACTCTAAAGTTAATTTTCTAAAATATATATTTGCTCTGCTTTAGACGTCACCCAATTTTAAGTAATTACAATTCAAAAAGTGTCTACAATGTTCTGGTAGCCCCTTGTATATTAGATGCTATACTTGATAACAAACTTTTTGCAATTTGATCAAAAATATTTTAACCAAAATTATTATTTTGTTTTATTAATTTAATTGACAATTCGCGAAAAAAGGAGAATTTGTATTAATAAAATACATAACACTTAATATAAATTATATATAAAATACAAAAATCAGCATTTCTGACTATGTAAAGTTAATTTTTTATTAAGTTAACATCTTGTAGACTTCTAATAAAAGTTGTAGAGCTAGTTTTTGTGATTCTAATGATAGTTAGATTGGTAAAATTAGTTAGGTGAATAAAAAGTTACAAGCAATTAAAATTCAAAAAATTTTATAAACTATAGGAATCATGATTCCTGTATTAACATATTTTATTATGTTTTATTATAAAAATCTCCCCTAGTTAAAATTCTCCTTCTATTGTGAATTGTCAATTAAATAAAAAATTTATTGATCAAAATTTTTTTTTCCGTTTTATAACCAAGACCTTGCTTTTAATAATTTATTAAGTTTAATATTATTACATAGACAATAATATATTACAACTATATAGAATAAGAAACTTTGACTTTATGATAGCCTTCTGCTACCAATCAATCTTTATTTGAGGCCTTACTGTTAGCTGAACAAAGTTATTTATAATAACTTGTCAGACTTGCAAAATAAAAATTGTTAACATCAATAACCTTGTCCAGTCTAACCGGCCTAGATTCCAGTATATTATACGAAAAGCAAATATATAATCTGGACTGCTTAAAACAAAGCTTCTAGAATCTTCATCTAGTGGTTTTCCTATAAGTCTCACATGTCTTTCCATATTATTTGTTTCCAAGCTACTTGTGATGATTGTATTCAATACGGTAGATGCTTTTCCTTTTTGGGAGCAGTAAATACTGCAGATTTTTTAAAGGGGGTACACCAAATCGCCTATTTTTTGAAAATTCTTTATGAACCAACAGCACTAGAAGAAGTTCATATATAGCCATAGTAAGGATAGTGGTTCTTCTTGCATAGTCCAAAATCTATTAGAGAGTCGCCAAGTACTTATTGAATTGTAGTGAGTGATAAACTCTAAGCTTGTCTATGAACTTTACTTCTAAATGACAAGTGCTAGTTTTTGGTAAGTGACAAACTCTAAAGCTATTAGCAGAGATACTCAGTTAAGGGCAGTGTCATTAATCACCTGATTATTTTTTATCAGAGGCCTACCCCCCTCCCTTTTCCTCAATATATAAATAGTCAGGTTCTTATATATAATTTCAACTTTTTTTACCCCCCTCCCCCCCAAAAAATCACCTGATTTTTGTTACTCCCCTAACTGTATCTCTAAATAACAGCCGCCAGGTTGCATATTTTTGTTGGTCTTTCTTATATTTCTTTAAGACTTTACTTCTGAAATATTAGCATATTTGTTGGTACAGGTGATCGGTAGGTAAAGTTAAAGAGGATATCATTGATCAAAGATATTAAAAAAAGCTATTTATATTAGTATAAAAATATCTATTTTCTACAGTACGGGACAGCAAGAAGCATTCAATTTTTTTTGAAAAGCATTAAATTTGGGTTATATAATGCAACTACTAATTGGTTAATTTTTATTAAACGCCAAATTTGGGTTATATAATACAATTTCTGATTAGCTAATTTTTATTAAGACACCAAAATTGATTTTTTAATAATAAGTAGTAACAAATAAAATTGCTTGTACATGACTAGCATCAATATAATTGGGTAATTTCTTTGTGCCAAATTTCTGTTTACTATTAAAATTACCAAACTTTGATCTCTTATAACTCTTGTAAAAACAAGATATTAAAAATCTGTTTTACAGATTTGTAGTTTGGGTTATAAATAATAAAGTTGTAAGAGGGATTTTTAAAATAATTATTTGTTATAAAGTTATAAAACTTTAAACAATTGTGAAAAAATTGGATATTTCTTGCTGTCTCATACTATATAAATTATAAAACTTATACTGTAGTCATAGAACATGCTTTCTCTAAAATAATTTTGAAATAAGTTTATAATAAAATTATAATAAAAACATATAAATTTACTATAAACTTTGGGCTAAAGATCCTTTTGGCTTAACTAATTAACTTAAAATTAAATTTTACAAACAAATAAACCAAAAAAAAAAAGAAAAAATTAAGCTAAAAACTATATTAAAATTTTGTTAATTTTGTATTATTTAAAAATATAACTTTGTCAAAACCAAATATTTACTAATTTTAACTAAAAATTATATATAACATTGTGCTCTAAACAACTTTACTTATAGGTTATCTTGACAAAAAGTAAGTTAGCTATATGGGGTGAATTAGTAGAAAAGGAACATGCTAAAAATTTTTTTATTTTAATTTTGAAATTATATAGAATTAAAATAAAAAAAAATTTATTAAATTTATTAAGATAGTTAGTTGTTAAGATATTTAAGCTTAAAGTCAAGAAAACTTTTATTTAGAAAGAATTTGTCCCTTTTCTACTGACTCACCCCATATATTAAAGTTAAAAATTTTTGGTCTGTAATATAAGCCTCTTTCAGCATATAATTCTACTTGTAACAAGGTTGAAATGCATTTTCTTAGATTTTTTTATTAAATAAAAATAGGGGTTAAAGTTAAAAAAATTTTTTTCTTTTAGAAAAATTTTTTTCTAACTTTAACCCTATTTTTCATTTAGTAAAAGGTCTAAAAAAATGCATTTCGACCTTGTTACAAGTAGAATTATATGCTAAACAAATTTGCTTAAAGGTTCAAAGCAGGTTATCTTAATAAAAAAGGGTTTTATATAGTGCAGGAATTCTTAAATTAGTAACCAAAAACTAATAATTCATTAAATTTTTATAAAAAAATAAAAAATATAATTAAAGAAAAAACTATTCTATAAAAACATACAAACAAACAGAACAAACTATAGAGTTTATTTTTTAATATAGCAAAATTTTATAATATTATTTTTTTTTAAGCTACTAATAAAATCAAATTTGGTCACATATATATAAAAAATTTAATAAAATTTTAAAAATATAAAAAAACATAACAAATTTTAAGATATTAGCCAATCAAAATTTAGTATTTGTTTTCAAATTTGGCTGCTTTTAAAAAAGTTGTTGGTTTAAGGATTACTGCACTATATTACAAAACAAAAATTTTTAACTTAAGCATATAAGCTAACTTACTTTTTTGTCTATATTTTGTTACTAAGTAAAGTTGTTCAGAACACAATTTTACATATAATTTCTGTTTCAAAATTAGTAAATATTTGGTTTTGACAAAGTTATATTTTGAAATAGTAAAATTAACAAAATTTTTTGATAAGGTTTATAAACTCAATTTTTTTTCTATATGTCTGTAAAATTTGATTTTAAG
The DNA here is from genome assembly GCA_003550325.1 of Gigaspora rosea. Classification (NCBI taxonomy): domain Eukaryota; kingdom Fungi; phylum Glomeromycota; class Glomeromycetes; order Diversisporales; family Gigasporaceae; genus Gigaspora; species Gigaspora rosea. The sequence goes on along the minus strand of QKWP01000015.1, from coordinate 722,443 downwards.
TTAATTAGTTAATTGACAATTCGCGAAAGAAGGAGAATTTGTATTAATAAAATACATAACACTTAATATAAATTACATATAAAATACAAAAATCAGCATTCCTGACTATGTAAAGTTAATTTTTTATTAAGTTAACATCTTGTAGACTTCTAATAAAAGTTGTAGAGCTAGTTTTTGTGATTCTAATGATAGTTAGATCGGTAAAATTAGTTAGGTGAATAAAAAGTTACAAGCAATTAAAATTCAAAAAATTTTATAAACTATAGGAATCATGATTCCTGTATTAACATATTTTATTATGTTTTATTATAAAAATCTCCCCCGGTTAAAATTCTCCTTCTATTGTGAATTGTCAATTAAGCCAAAAAGGATCTTTAGCCCAAAGTTTATAGTAAATTCATATGTTTTTATTATAATTTTTATTATCAAAGGAACGTGTCCTATGACTGCTAGTATTTATATTTTAATTAAAGTTGTAGAAATACTTATATACAGTAGTACAGAATATTTTAAACCAATATATATATATATATTTTTTAAAAAAAAAGGTTAAATTTAAAACAAGATATAAATTTTAATTAGCTAATTTTTAAAATTTTATTATAATTACCAAATGGTTATTAATAATAATACTATCAAAATTTATTAAATTAAAACCAATTTTTATGACTTTATCCTGATTGTTTTTTTTTTTTTTTTTATAAAAAGAATCTTACTTATAACTATATTATTTATTTTTTTTATAAACTTTTAAAAAATTATCAGTTTTTACATGCTAATTTATAATGTTTAGCACTGTAGTATTTAGAAATTGGAATCGTTCAACCGTTGACCGATCAATCGCAATATCTAATTAATTGGACATAAAATTTATGAATGGTTAAGCTTTTATGCACACACTATTTAGGTAAGAAATTTAATTTTATATACGTATTACTAAAATTCGATAATATTACTTCTTTATGTGAAACTTGACGATTAGATTGGTTCATTAGGATACACCAAGTTATTTTCGTTTTGTATAACCCACCGAACCATTTTTTAATTTTTTTATAAAGTCTCAAGTGATTCTATTTTTCCCGGAATTATTCGATGGGACTGAGAAATCTGATGCTGACCCAATTTTCTGATTCCATGCTATACAAAACAGAAAATTAATTTTACATGGCTTTAAATATGAACACGAGTCCATTAATTTACAATAGATTAAAAAATCCGACCCTCAAACCAGAATTTTGAAACACCAAATCAACATTATAAGATATTATCACATGATTTTAACCAATGACCTAAATTAGTAAAACTTAAGTATTGACCAGTCAAAAATTTTTTTGATCGGTTCCAACCTCAAGTAATATTAATTAATTTAAAAAATATATATAAATGATAATTAATCTAAATTTGTTATTTATTTTAAATTTGAAAATTGATTAGCTAACTATACAAAATAACAATATATAATATATTTTTAATACTACTTTTGTAAACTATTTTAGTTCCTAATAATATAATATCTATATACGTATAATACATAAATTAAATTTTAAAAGGTAATTTACCTAGTCAACAAATCACTTTTATTGGCTAATGTTAAATTAACTTTAATCATCAGATACTATAATTTTGAATTTTATTTATAATATAACACGGTGAAACCCAAGTTACGAGCTAATAAAACTCGATATATATATATATATGTATATGTAATTAGAGAGTAACGCTTTTATAACATTATTCAGTGTAGGTAGGTTTCACTCTAACATGATCTATACGTATAATAATTTTTATTAGCCCGAAATTCAGGGTTCATTTATAAATATATATTTTTTATCTGATGATTTGTAAATATATAATAAATATTTATATTTAAAATTTCCTATACGTATGTATATACTAATTTTAACATTTATATTGCCATTGTGACTAAAATTATATAATTACAACCTTAATTAGAAGCACAAGAGATATTAGTAGAATTTTATTTATTTTTAAATTTAATATATATACAATGTGCGCTATGTATTCATGTTTTATTAATTGTGTGCACCACAGTATATAAACAAAAAAAAAAACCAAATATATTAAATATTAAATATATATTAAATATATATTAAATATATATTTAAATATATATTAATATATATTAATATATTTAAATATATTAGAGGAGAAAGTTAAAAAGGAAAACAGTTCAGAGAAGTTTCATCTACCTGGTATAAATGGATTAATCTGGACGACTATAATTCATTTAGCCAACAAAATATTACTAGAATTTTACTAGTACAAAAGTACGTAACTACCTAGTGCTGATCTAATCGTACATTTCACATATTTATATGCTGTAACCTGAAGAATTACGTATCATGTATAATAATAGAGATATGAAAATTTTATGTATGAAAGAATCCGTTTTGTAACATCTCTATTAATAAAATCACGTGTTACATTATACGGGGTTTACTTAAATGTATTGCGTTAAACTTTAATTACATATTCACCATTTTTAGATATGTAATTTTTTTTAAACTATAAAAAATATCGCCTTTTCGAAATAAAGATAATAACAACCACTTATTAATTATAATATATCGATATCAACTTGAAATTTTACAAAAACCGACAATAATGAATTCAAAAAAATAACTAATTATCTGGAACTTAATGGAATATTTTGAAGTAAGCATGTGCGTAGACAAGATTTTGTGATATGTCTATCCAATAGCTATTTTTAGATTGTGATCGACAATTTTAACTCCTGGTAACCTTAACCAATACAATTATTTTATTTTTTTTTTTTTTTAAATCTTAATCTCGAAAATATTTTTCTAATTACATATTAAAAAATTTTGAAATACAAATTATATGGAAAAAGTATAAATTTTTTTACCACTTCACGTACAAATTTAACCACAGTGTGATATACACAAAGTTTAGTGACTTATAAACATATAATTCAGTAATATCGAATATTCTCTAGAAAAATGAATCGTACGAGTAATGTTCACCTGAATTAATCGTGTAACCGGAGTCACGTGAAACAAAGCAAACACACACGAGACGCATTTAATCATAAAAGTAGAAAAAAGTCTCCGCTCTTCTCCGGCAATGAAAATGATTACATTAACAAGTTTCCGATTATAAAATAATTTTAGTGAATATGCATGTAGAAACATGAGAAACGTCCATATATATCAAAATGAAGGGGGAAAAACTCAAAATCAAAGAAAAACGGATATATTGAACACATACTGAGGAAAGATATATACTTAGGATAGTTAAAGGGCATTTGTAGTGAAACAAACAATACTTATATTATTAGAATAGGCTGATGTTTTTGTGAACTCAAACACAAAGTTTTGAGTATTATGATAGCTCAATCTGTAGATATTAAAAAAAATTTTTATTGGGCCATATAAAAAAAGAATTCACATAATTCACACGTATAACAAGAAATCAACCCGAAAGAACAGATCGCGTTCCATAAATAGCATATACACGAATATTTATATGTATATAGACATACTTATTCACGTGAAATAACTATTCATAGTTCTCATTGTAAAATGTTTGGCGTTTTATTTATTAAGATGAAGGACAGGAAACCATGTACCCGCATCAATGTACCTGATTTATATTACTTCGGAGATAAAAATCGCGTTCCGGATTATAATAATGAAAAAGTCCGATTTAACTTCGTATAACTTAATATAACTTCATATGACTTGATATAACTTGATTTAAATCGAGGAAAAAAAATTTATCCAAAAAAAAAAAAATTGAAAAATAATTATAATAAAAAATATATAACAAAAAATATAATAAAAAAATATAATAAAAAAATATAATAAAAAAATATAACAAAAAAATTAATAAAATTTTTCATCATAATTTACAAATCTTTGGCGTACGAAAAAATTGAATGTAACCGTTATTTGTTAGCACAAAAAAAAACGTCACATCTTTTTAAGATTACTAAAGATTAAAGGAGTAATTAATATGTGTGATTTCGTCATGTATGCGACGAATAAATAAAATTGTAGCGAATGATGTCACCCGCACCATAACGATATATCTACAGGTATTATAACGTAATATGATCATGTGATTTTATTGAATGCAATTCTGCAATTAATATTAAACACGCAGATCTTTTCCCTAGCACTAAAGATACACTAAAAAGATAGGTTGTCGTACTGAAAAATGAGTGGATATCCCTTGGCACGGTGCACACGTTAAATAAATGTCACATAAACATAGTTATATATTATTATATATACGTATATCTGTATATTATTTACGTATATCTGTATATATGTACATAATAGTACTTATCTAGAATATTGCTGATTTGTCCATATACGCATGCAACCGTTTCGTACGATTAAATTCTTTCGCTCCTGATGTTGCTCCTGTTGTTGGTGGTGTTGTTGTTATTCCTGTTGTTATTCCTGTTGTTGTTAGTAGTGTTCGCTTTATGCACTTTTAGTTACTGTATGATGACACAGAATAATAATATGAAAGTTAACAACTATTTCACGGAATAAAGCGAGGGTGATACGAATAGGTAAGGTCAAATTCTAAGTAGCCGGTAATAATTTCTAATTATAGATAAGTTCACCAAATAGTTCACCAATTAAAAGTTAAATTTAATCTTTTTTTAAAATGTTTCATTAAAAAAAAAATGATGCATACTTATTTATATAAATGTTTATTTGTTGTTCATATCGAAAATGTATAATAATAATGTGTACTATGTGTATACTTATGTGTATATGTACTTATGTGTATATGTACTTATGTGTATATGTACTTATACTTATGTGTATTGTACTATGTGTACTAGGGCATTTTCCTTTGGTATAACCATATGCAAGCTAAAATATTATATCAATTTTTTCATAAAATTACCAATATTAGAAATAATAAACCGCCTACAAGGTCAAATTTGTTGACTGAAGAATTTAGACAATTATGGAAAGTTGATTTGTTCACCCTAATCTGGAATTATGGAAAATCTGTGTTTGTAGTATGTTTGTAGTATATCTTTAGACATTCCGTTAATTGTTTATCAATTATTATTATTATTATTATTATTATTATACGGGAATCTTTTATACAATATAAAAGATATACACGATTTTTTACTTGTTAATCGAACTATTCTACATACCTATTATGATAAAGATTATCTTTTTTTTACAATATTACAATATAAAGGATTTTTATTATTTTTTTTTTTTAACGTCGTGTAATCACGATCTATAATTTGTATGCGAATCATCTGTAAAATCTGCAAGATTTGTAAAATTGCGAGATGTTTGTACATGGATTTTTTTTTTTAAGATTTGTAAATTTGTAATATTATGATGATATAGAGCATAAGACATGACTAAATAGATAACTAAATAGATAATTAAATAGAAATTAAAAAATAGATAATTAAAAAATAGATAATTAAATAGATAATTAAAATAGATATTGTAAAAAAAATTTTTATATATTAGACGCGTTACGTTTTCCTTTTAAAAAAGGATAAAGTATAATCTGCCAGTGACATAATGTGACACGTAAATAATGTGTATAATGATGAAATAGGTATACAGCCGGTTAGGAAAGAGATAATGGTCACGAGGAACGCGCACCAAGCTATTATTGTTATTCTTGTTATTTCTTTGTTATTTGTGCTTGTTCCGTAACAAGATCAATTGTAACATTTGTTTTTTTTTAAAGGCAGATTTACATCATTTTTTTAGAACATTTGTTTTAAAGAAACTTAATGATTCGTAGAATAACTTTTTTTCACATGTCTTTGCGTGTCATACCCAAAAATTCCTACGTAAGTAAGTACGTGAGAATTTCATTGCATATAGGGAAAATTATATAAACTTAACTTCCTGTCTCTTCTTGTGATATTGCTACTGCGTAGTAATTCTCATTGTATATATATTTTTTTTGTTTTTTTTCTCGATAAAAACATAGATATATATATATTGTTATTATTCCTTATTATTATATAGTTCTTATAAAAAATTAAAGTCAAAATAAGAAAATTTTATTTTATAAACTAAAAGTTAAAAAAAAAAAAATACTATTTAACGAAAAACTTTATATATATTTTTAATAATATAAATTTTATCAAAATTTATATCAATGTCTCCTTCTCAATCTTCTATGCTTTTCAATTCTACCTCTTCTCAATCTTCTCAATCTTCTCAATCTTCTCAATCTTCTCAGAATTCATTTTCTGATGAAATCACGGAAAAATTATCAAATGCAAATGCTGCAACAAAAATTTCTCCTTCAAATATTTCAGATATTTCAGATATTTCAAATATTTCAGATATGCCTACACAATTAATAAAGCCACCATTTCCACCAATGATCAAAGTTTCTGATATAATCTCCAAAAGGGATCCAACTCAAATAAATTTAAAAGGTCCGAATGCTTTCTTAATTTATCGAAAAGCTTTTTTGGATCATTTATCAGGTTTAATGAATTTAACATCTCTTAATGATGTTGTTTCTTCTTCATCTTTAATTGATAACCAAAGTAAACAAAAAGGAGGTTATGGTTTAAAATCTCATTTAAAAATGACTGAATTTTCAAAATTTGTTAGTATTTGTTGGAATTCTGAACCTGATTTTGTTAAAGCTACTTATAAAGATATGGCAAAACAAGTTAAAGATGAATTGGAAGAATTAAGAAAAAATAATTCTTCGTCAAGGATAGGTAGGTCTAAAGTTATTTGGAGAAATGCAAAATGTCCTATCAAGAAAAAGAAGAAGGATGATGATTCAAATAATCAATTATTTAAAAATTTAAATCAATCGAAAAAAGATAATATTAATAATAATGATATTACAAAAAATGTTTCTGGAAATAAAAAGGAACATAATAAAGAAAAAAGAAATTTGACTATAAAGAAAGATAAATCAAGGTCTAAAAATGGTTCTATTGGACAATCAACAAAATCAAGAGAATCTACAAATAATATTGTTTATGAATTTATTCCTATATCACCGGAAACTATAAAAGCTAGTCAACCAAAAGAAAAATCAAAGGTTACAACTTCTAATAATGCTCCTTGGACCACAAATTCTAACTCTACTTTTACAATTAATTCAAACATTACTTTTACTACTACAACAAGTACACCAACCTCAGAATTAATTAGTAACGATTGTAATCTTGCGTATTCTGTAGTACATTCTTCATCATCAGATAATTCAGATAATTTGAACTATATTACAAATGATCAAACTGATTGGAATTTAAATTTTTTAACTGAACAATATCCGGTGGATTTATTTTATGACAATTGTTGTATGATTCAAAGTTTTTCACAGGGATTACCGAATGAGAGAATTAGTACTGAAATGCATGATTTATATTTACAAAGTTATCTTTGAACTTTTTAAACTTTTATTATTTATTGTTTTTTTTTTTTTTTTTTTTTTT
>QKWP01000015.1:691411-714977 GCA_003550325.1 Gigaspora rosea | reverse complement strand
CTAATTTTTTTATTAGTGTTATTTATTTTTATTATCGTTACTATTTTAAGTGAAGTACAAATATTTTTATCATGTGGGTTTAAAAGATTTGATTCAAGGGAATGATTTTACCTTTTTTAATCTTTATACTGTATTATGAATTTTTATAATCTCTATGAACATACAAATTAGTTTTACTATGAAACAAAAAAAAAAAAAAATATATATATATATTTTATGACCTTTTTTTTTTTTTTTTTATTAACCCTTCTTTATTCCTTCTAATAAACTTGGCCTGTAGCTATGCATACGACACAAACAATACAAATTGTTTTTTTTTTCTCAACTAAATGAAACTGTTTAATACTGTAATAACATGATTTTATGCAACGAATTACGAAGTACTGTGGATTTATTTGATTATTAAAGGTTGCATCGGGTATAAATCCGATCCGACCTTGCATGCATATCTATATACTTTGAGGCTGATGAATATTTAGTAAATTCAGCACGGATTTAAACGGATTTAAAATTTGATTTTTGTACGTACAGTACGTATTTTGTACTTAATTTACTTACTTTACATACCTGATACCGATACGCACGTACGTACATACACACACTCGGTCAGTTAGTATATCCACCAGCCTATCTCTAACATTTATAATACGTAGAGTAGTACTAGTGATATTACGACAACCATATAACTAAATTCGACTGGAATTGGTTTATAGAATAAATTTTGTCAAAGATAGTTTGATTGTTTCCGTAATATTGCTAGTACTATTTTAGATAACACTGGTGATAAGTCTTCTTTAAAGGTTTAATTCAAAATTTAATTATGCAAAAATAATAAATTTATCTTTCCGGAAATTTTATTGACCGAAAACTTTTTTTTTTCCTTGGTAATATTTAATTAATTCTATATATTTTATATATTCGGATCTAATTAAACCAATTAAATCAAAATTTTAAACCGTGCCAAGTCATGCTTCGATTACTGTTTCATATTGGTAAGTTTGTTGTCTTATTAGAGATACTGCCGGAAAGTCGTAACTTTGCATCTCTTTAGAAGTAATCTTGGCGAACCATCTCTTTTCCGTAAAAAGGTTGTTAGATTGCAGAAATCACAAGAACTAAAGTTTATGTAATTATTTTATTAATAGAATATCAAAATTAACATTACATTAATGTTATCTTTATAATGTATATATTACTGTACGCATATAATTTAAAATTTTTAGTTATATTATTTTATAAAATTATAAATTATAGTATATTATATTATTACAATATAGAATTTAAGACTTATATTATATTGCAGTATTACATAATTTATATTACTATATTACAACATTATTACGAGTTATCATGAATGCTCAAAAAAAAAAAAATTTTTTTTTTTTTTGTTACTTCTAAATTTGTAAGACAAATATTTGAAGCTTGTTCGTTTTTTAACAAAACTACACAACAGATGACGAATAATTTGAAGGGAAAAAGTGAATCGTATAGTATCTATAAGAATTATTCGACGATCTTATTATGGTTGCAAAGATTAATTAAGACTTTTATAGCGTAACTAAGATTGCAAACACTTGCGATTTTTTTTTAAATATAAAAATCTGACGATAAGCCGCAAATTATAAAAATGGTCAATAATAATATCACAAAATAATATTAATATCTTATTCAAAATGAAAAAAAAACCACAAACTTTATTTGAATGCGAAAAAAAAAGTTCTCGATCACATACGTACGCACGTATAAATAAATTGCTACCTTTTTATTTCATATCATACTATATCTGTTATTCGTTATAATGATAAATACATTTCAAAAATAATTGTTCTCCGATCAAAATAAATAGAATGTGCAATATAATAAATAATTTCAGAGTTATTTTAATCAAAATATATAAATAAAAAAAAAAATTAATAACCCGCGGATCCAAAATAAAGTTTGATAGATTTTATATATAATTCTAAATTTGAATTCAGCACAACACAATGTCATTTGTAAATAAATTGATTACGTAATTAATATTGTTTATTAAATCAAAAAGAAAGGCTTTATTAATCGATTATCAAGCGATTTAAAAAAAAATAATCTATGTTTAAATTTTTACAAATTTATATAATGAAAATATATACTTTATATATTTAATGTACAGTAACTTTTAATTATATAAATAATATATATATATATATATTTATTTATTATTTTTAATAGAGTACACTGGATATAAGGTTTTGTATATCTTAACTGGCGAAAATTTGAACTTTTAAACAAATCACTTTATTTATACACGTAAAACCAATAAAAAAAAGAACTCTTCTTTTTAATTATTAATGAATAAGATTTACTGTTTTGTACTAAATTTAGTACATTTTTAAAAATTCATAAAAAAAAATCTAAAAAATTTATATCCCAATTTCTTTTTTTATACAAAAATCTAATAAATATTTTAAAATTTGTTTAACAATACTTTTTTTATATTTATAATAAAATCATTCTAAAAAAATTTTTTTAAACTTTGTATTTATTTTTTTTAATTTTTAATTTACTAAATTTAGTACACCTTTTAATATTAATTATAATTTTAGTTATATTGTAATAATTGTCCAAAGAATAGCAATAAACACTCAATTTTTATATATTATATAATACAAAAGTTATATTTAGACTATAAAAAATTTGTTTTTAATATATCAATATAATTAAATTAATCAAATAGAATCAATAATAAAATTTGAAAAATTTTTGTTAATATAATTATAATTATTTCAATATATAAATTTTATTTGGTTTAATTTTTTTTTATATAATGCTGTAATACTTCTTATATTGACCATAAGTATTCTTCTTTTTTAATATTTCTTTTGCAAAATACCCAGTAAAAAACACTAGACAAAGCTTTTATTAATTAAAAATAGATTTTTTTAAACTTTTAAACTGCTTATTGTAAGGAGTAAACTTTTTTCAATGATTCCTCACACCAAATTTTTCAAGAAAGCTAACCTATGAGAACTCTACAGTTATTATATATAACATGCAACAAAACTTCATTTCCATCAGCTGGAGCTCAAGGCTAATTTGAACTAGTATTGACCAAGACCCATCTAAGTGAAGCCTCTTAGCAAAAGTCTGGAAAACTACCAAGCAAAAAGTAGTAGCTAGTTTTGTCAAGGTTTTGAATATAAAAACAAATATAAACTCTTGGTTAGTTAATAGTATTTTGTATAGTATAATTCTTTCAAGTTGTTACAACTTGGTATACTTCCATCTCGCTTTTTTGGCATTTTCAAAATTTCAACAAAGTGGGTGTTTTGGCTTACTCTCTCCAAAAGATCAGCAGTGTTTACTCTTTCCAAATTGGAAACACCTACCTATTTGGAGTCAATATTACAAGTAGATTATTAGCTATGATATAAATAGTGAATAATATATCAAAGATATTTTGGACCACACATAGAAATTTCTTACAAACTTTGTTACAAGGTGCTTTTTTTTTTTGTTTTTTCTTTTTTTTAAATAGATATTATACATATAATACTAGAGTAAAGTTTCTATATAGAATTATATAATTTTTATATTTTATACATTTCGTTTCATACTTGTCAAGAGTAGTCTTTTCTTTGTCTTTCTTATTTTGTTTCTTTTTTTTTGTTTTTTTATTTAGTAATTTGTTTAGGTTTAGTAGCTTCCCTCCTTTTATACTTTTCTTTATATTTCAATTCTATTTTTTCTTTCATTATTGTAATAAATTATGAATAAAATCATTTTACTATTAAAGCTAAGATGAAAAGGATTTAAAGAAAAGACAGTTTTGACAAGGCCAGCAGCAGCCATTCAGTAAATATAGAATACTTCAGTAAGTAGGGTGCGGGACGGGATAGGACAATTTAAACCTGATATGAACCCAATTAAAACCCAACCTGTACCCGACCCGTCATAAAATTTTTTTTCAGGTTCGGTCAGGTTCATTTTAAACCTGACCTGACCTGTCGTGACCCGTCCAACTTAATCATTTTTATGCTCATATAAATTTGATCAAGAGTGGGTAAAAAGTAACTAGAAAGTGACTAATTACGATTATTTCAATTAGGGTAGCTGCGTGAGGCAGTCACACTAAAACCAGAAATGTTATACGTATAAGTACTTTCTAAAATTAATATTTTCTGAAATAAAATATATTATTTATATTATTATTTTCTTTTTTAATGATAAATGTAGATCATATAAGTACTATTTATACGCCAAATAGATTTGATTAAACTAAATAATTTGTTTGTTATGTTACTGGATGTTTCGTATTCAATAATAGCATACCTGGCTTTGAATTTAATGCGCTCGCAACCTGAGCCTTTTCATGATCCAGGTTAGCACACTAAATTCAAAGTCAGATGCTTTTTTAATTGTCATATAAAAATGATCACCCTGCCTGTGATCCTTTAGATCTTTCACCTGCCAAATAAAACCGCTATGCATCCATAAGGCCACACAAAGTTGAATTTCGTTTTTCAATTTTTAATTTTTAATTTTTAATTTTTTTTGTTCCCAATTATGCCAATTGTTTGATTTTTACAACTATTTTTTCCCGCAATTTTTATCCAGTGTCACCTGATAAAACCTGAAAAAGGTAAATTTATGTTTTTTTAAAAGAAAATTGTGATAATTATTTTCTTATTAGATTTGGATTAGACAAAACACACGACCAGATTCCTGCCATTGTTGAAACCAAATGCGGATGTTTCTACGCAGTGAATGCAAAAATTATTAAAATATATATAATGTATTCTGAAAATTTGGCTAGCATTTAATATATTAGTATTTAATATTTAGGTGAGCATATATTACTTCAGTTTTATTAGCTTTTTAATTATTAATATAAATTTTTTAAAATTTTTATTTTTTTTAATAGTTTTATTTGGCAGGTAAAAGGTCTGAAGGGTCACAGAATGATCATTTTACATGACACATTAAAAAAGCATCTGCTTTTGAATTAATATATTAACCTGGACCACGAAGGGGCTTATGTTGCGAGTGCATTAAATTCAAAATCAGATGCACTGTTATTGGATGTGAAACATCTAATAACTGATTTATTTTTCACTTAGCATATTCGAGTCTATTTGTCGTATAAATAGTATTTATACAACCTACATTTATTATTAAAAAGAAAACAGATAATGTAAATAATATATTCTATTTAAAAAAAACCTTTACTTTTAAGATAGGAATCTGTTATATAGTGCACCATGCACTCAGTGCACACCTTAAGTAACCCCTGTTATGTTACTAAGCTATCTCGTAATTTTACTAGGGTAACCCCTGTTGTGTTACTAAGCAAAAATGCTCCTCTTGCAATTTTACTCTAAACCCAACCCTAATCCTAACCCTAAACCTAACCTAACTCTAAACCTAAACTTAACCTAACCCTAACTCTAACCCTAACCCAACCCTAACCTTTATACTAAATTTATAGGGGTGCACTGAGTGCACCGGTGCTGTTTAAATTTTTTCTTAAGATATACTTATACATATAACATTCTTGGTTTTAGTATGACTGCATTGCGCAGCTATCTAATTTTTTAAAATTATATCGGGTTTGATCAGGTTTTATACGTAAATGAACAGAAACCTGAACCTGACCCGATACTCTAATAAACTCTACCCAAACCCAACCCTGTATCTGAACCTGACCCGATCTGCAAAATTATGGGTCAAACCTGACCCGTTCCGCACCCTAGCAGTAAGTTGTGGATTTCTGTAGAAGAAAAACTAGTTGTTACAGCAGATCACATTTGGGTACTTCAGTATTGAATGAGTTTTTATTAGAAATAGGAAGATTCTAGTTAGTAGCTTTATAATTGAGTAATTACTTGTAACTAAAACTATATAAATTTTTATGCTTTTCTATAATAAAGCAGGATCGCTAGTTTAAAAAAAAATAAAAAAAAATAAAAAAATAACAAAAATAAAAAAAAATAAAAAAATAAAAAATAAAAAAAATAAAAAATAAAAAAAAAAAAAAAAAAAAAAAAAAAAGATAAAAAAGTTAAAAAAAAAAAAGAGCGAAGCGAATTTATCACTACCAGGAACAATCCGAAATTTTTTTAATTTTTTTTTAAAAAAACAATTACACGAATATACGAATATTAAATCTGGTGCCAACTTCAAACTTTATTTATATACTGTATAAAAAAAATCTAAACTACTATAAAAAAATACTTCGCTCATCCACGCACTTCGCCCACCCACATACCCATAACAGAGCCAACTCGACCAATTTCCTACAGAGACAAAACGAAGACGCCAGAAACACACGAGACTCCAAAAACGACAACTCCAAGAACAATGACTTCAACAACGGCTCCAAAAACGACGACTCCAAAAACGACGAAGAAAAGAAGCACCTAAAAAAAGGAAAAAGTTAGTACCCATAACAAAAAAAAAAACTAGTAAAAAAAAACTACTTAGCTGACGAAGATTTTGACTCCCACTGCTATGATGATTCCAAGAACGGCGACTCGATGAATGACTCCAAGAAAAAAACACCTAAAAAAGGGAGAAGTTTGTACTCGTAAACAAAAAAAGAAAAAACAAACTAGTAAAAAAAAAACTTAAAACTGACAAAGATCTCGACTTCCACTATGATTCCAAGAACGACGACTCCAAAAACGACAACTCCAAGAACGACGACTCCAAGAACTACGACTGCAAGAACTACGACTCCAAGAACTACGACTCCAAGAACAACAATGACTCCAAGAACAATGGCTCCAAGAACGACGACTCCAAGAACAATGACTCCAAAACGACAACTCCAAGGATGACTCCAAGGACGACTCCAAGAAAAGAAGCAACTACAAAACTAAAAAAAAGAAAGTTAATACCCGTAATAAAAAAAAAAACAAAAACAAAAAAAAATTTTACTTATCTAAAGAAAATCCAAAGAAGCATTAGTAGTATCGCAAATAAAAAAAAACAAAATAAAAAAAATCTAGATTTACCTGTAGATTGATCTAAATCCAGATCGAATCTTGTACTCTGGAAATATATGATCACCAATCTTAAATATGATTGGCTGATCATATGGGGTCGCCATTTATAATTTTTCTAAAAAAAATTAAAAAAAATTAAAAAAATAAAAAAAATAAAAAAAAATAAAAAAAAATAAAAAAAATAAAAAAATAAAAAAAATAAACTGTCTATTGTAAGAGTATTGTAAGTACAAAATATGTGCAGCTGTCAATAGAAATCAAAATTTGAAAAAAATTAATTCCTTAACTTTCACAGCTCATATTTTAATGAATTTTAAAGCTATTTTAATAATTAATATTCAAAAGAAAGCTTACGATCTAAGCTTTCTTTTGAATACTAAATCATTAAGATAGCTTTAAAATTCATTGAGATATAAGCTATGAAAGTTAAGGAATTAATTTGTAATCTGTGTAACAATCAGAGAAAATCACTATACTAAATCGGGGATATGTGCATTATACATTTAATAAGAATTCTTTTTTTGGAATATATTCAAGAGTCGCTTAACACAAAGTTGCGCAACTATTTTTACCAACCAAATTATAATAATGAATGTAATCTTTCTTATAATCTTAAAATTTTCGATATTACATAATACTTTTGGTAACCTTAGGTTGAGGGAAAGGCAGATTCCAAGCTAGTCTAAACACGTAATATTAACGAGTTAAAATTTTAATTTGCTAGTTATATTATAATTTTTTTTATTTTATGCTTAATTAATTGTTTTATTTATTTTTATTGATAACTGAGACTTTGCAATAAGATTTTCAGAAGATTGATCTATACTATTGAATATTTCTCCTAAAGAATATACACTAACAATAGAACATTTTCAACATTAACACGAACTAAGTAAGGATATTGGCGAATTACTAGTGGACTGATATTTAATAGTATTGGAGCATAATGCAGGATCCTGATGGTTCAAGATCTCAAAGTTCCGAAACAAGATCTTTTGAAAATTCATATTTTTACAGCTAGCAACATATAATGAAAGTGCGTTTTAGCCATAACCTTAAGTAATGTAGGTTGAATACTATAATGTCTCTTATTAATATATTCATTAGGGCAAGACTTAATTATTTTGAAACTATCTGGAATTTGACAAATCAAATTTCCAAGTATTAAAAGTAAGAAATTAATCCCTAATCATGTAAATTCATGACTTTAAAACTTTGTGAATTCTATATTATGATTGCAATTTCTAAAGGTAGTATTTATATTTATTTAATTTTTTTTTTAATTAAAGTGCCCATCTTGGGACTTAGGAATTTTATTCAAGATATTAGGGCTGTCAGTAACCTCTAAGGGGAATACCGGCATTTGTTACATAGACAAGGATACATCTAGCCACACGTATACTTTTAGTGTCTAATTTAAGTGGTCTGCTCAAGGGTTCCACACTAGCTGCCATACCTGCAACCCAACTACAGGAATTGCCTATTTAAACTCTCTGATCCACAAGACGAGGATACATCTAGCCACATGTACACTTTTGGTGTCTAATTTAAGTGGTCCGCCCAAGGGTTCCACACTAGCTACCATACCTGCAACCCAACTACGGGAATTGCCTATTTAAACCCTCAGATCAATGTTCCACCTGCCAACCCATCTTGTATTACCAGAACATGCCCATTACATAAATCAGTCAGCAAGTTCCAGATACTTATCCATTGCCTTAGGACCCAGCTGGGTATTCCTGGTCCTGTTATCCTCAACAGGAGACTTGGTAGAGGGTACCTGTCCCATATCAGGTATTCACCTACACTTCAGTACTTAACGCTATGACTGAGGCCAACACTTGCGATACAGGGTAACCCCTGTCCTCTTACCAATACCTACTTCTGCCCTTGTAAGGTTCGCTCCAATCCCGGTACCTACTATCACTTTTCTACTGGTCCTTCACTGGTTTTCCCAAACTTCCAATCCAGTTGGCCCGGAAGGGTTGATCTACCTGGCATTAGGTGCCATCATGGTTTTTCTCCCCCTGGCACCTACTTCTATAACATAGGTCCTTTTCCTCCGGTACCTGATCTGACGGCCAGGTTGGTAGACCTTGTCCCTAAGGTCGACGTCCGATACTTCAGCTCCAGTCCAATATTTCGGTTTTGGTAGCACCGTCAAAGATCTTTGCTACCTCCTTACTCGGGTCTTGCCAAATGGGTTTCTGTTTCCCCGGTTCCTTGGATTTGTCTATGTCATGAGACACAACTTCGCCCGAAAGCTCCTATTCGAGATGGTAACCAAGGACTACAGGTAATATACCCAACCGATTGACAGGAAATAGTTACCAGAACACAGGTCTATTTTTTCAAAGCGTCGTCAGTGGGATTTGAACCCTAGACCTGCCACTTGGGGGTGGCAACTTACCAACTTCTCTAAGTCGCCACACCTAGTATTTATATTTATAAATTTATGTAACGGTATACTTATAAATTTATTGTATATTGGCTAATATTAATTACTATAAGTGCATTATATTATATTCATTCTAGTAAGATTCTTCTAGTAGAATTTTTATTGAAACTACTAAAATATCAAAAAATCGAAGGTTTCTAGTTAACAATACTAAATCAAGAATTACTTGTTATGATTGTTAGATGATGTCTCTATTGACATTTCTGCCATTTTTGATGATGCTGTGCTGAATATTGAGCAATCCAATCCTAAATAGTTTGTAATTTTGAAATTTCATTTTCATCTAATTATTCGTCTTCAACTTTGCTTTTTAAATATTCTAGCATGCTAGCAGCAGTTAATCTTTTGCTTTTATTAATATCTTCTTCCAAAAAATATCCTTCTAAAAGATTCCATACTTTCTTAGATATGCATTTTCTGGTTCCTTTTTTGCTATATTTTTGCTTACTTTTTAGTGCCCATCCAGATTCTAAAGGAAATTCATAAAAAGAAGACCTATTGAAAGGTAAATTTATAATCTAATAGTACATCTATATTTTTTTAAGACAGTTAACTTACCATATAATATTTGGATTTTTTTGCTTCTCAGAAACGTCTTTGAATGTATTAAAAGCCAATTTGTTAGATATTTGCTAAGTACGTATTATTGATCATTACAACAATTTATAACACAATGCTTGTTTAGCAAAACAAATTATTGGTTATTATGTATTGCGGAATTTTACAGAAGGGTATCCAAAATTCCAGGTTGGATCTAGATCGGCATTTAGTCCAAGTTGTTATCAGGTTCTATAGCAAAATTATTAGCTGGGCATTTTTGAATAGATATGATTTATTAGTAAAATTTTTTATAATCTTAGGGCAAAATTGAGCAATTCCATCCAGCTAAAGACCATGATTTCGATGCACTCAAAGTATTCCGAGCCCAGAATTTTGGGGATCCCTCTGTAGAGTTTGTGTTGCACAGCAAAAACTTTTTGTTTCAGCCAAACAAATTTATCATTGCATGATTCAATATGATATTATCGTGTAAGCTGTTAATAGGTTTACTGAATTAGAAATGATTATAATATGACAGGTGAAACCTGAGTTGCGAAGTAGTAAAATCTGCTATAATCATCACATGAGTGTGAAGTAGTGGTGAAGTCCACTTTTATATAATAAAAACATATAAAAATGCAGATTTCACCCTAACTCGATCTACAAAGCAGATTTCACTATTTCGCAACTCAGGTTTCACCCTGTTTTATTATAATTATATTGTAAAATTCAAAAAAAAAAAACTAAAGTAAAAGCTATAATTATGTGCTTATACGATAATTATAATTTTTTCTTTTACCTTTTTGCTCTATTTTATTAGCTATAGCAAGTTCTAATTCTTTAATCAACTCGTCTCTTTGCAGTTACATTAGCTTTGATATTTTGGTTTGTTAATTCAAACAATAATTGTTCTTTTGTCAATCTTTTAGGATCAGATACCTTAATTAAAAATAAAACGTAAGTTATTGAATAATATATTGAAATAGAGGTAATATAATTTTAATCTATAATGAATTTAACAGTAAGTTAAAAATTTATAATTTTTTATTACCTGATATATTTGTCATAGTGATTGTTCAATTATTTTTAGGAATTGTATGAGTTGATACTATAGGTTGAGGAATTTCAATCTGTTTTTTTTTTGCAAATTAGCTAATGAAAATTCTGTCCATTCTCCAATATTAGGAATCTCTCTAGCAAGAATATAACCTCTCATTGATTCTTCTAGTGGCCAAGTCCATTCAAATAAATTGGAGTTAATAGGAAGAGTATTTTTTTGTTTTTTGTTTTGGTCTAAAGTAAGTCAAATTAGATAATATTATTATATATAATGGTTGGTTGTATTATTTTTTTGCTTACTTGTTCGATTTGGTTCCAAATGTGCAACAGATGTTCTACGAATATCTTTAATTGCAGCTTCAATATTAGCTCCCTCCATTATATCCAAACCAAGGCGAACTTGACGCTTAATTGCATGGCTAATCTATTTAAGATTTAGATAAGTAGATTATAATTTTATTTATCTACTAAAAAACAATATTGTTTGCCAAGATTTTAATTACAAAATTAAACAATTGTCTTATTTAAGGTCACCTTTCTTACCTGAGAGTGATAACTATCAATAGTCGTTTTCACCTCTCCTGCTTCTAAAAATATCCATTTTTTTACACTTACTTGATACTATTCTAACCAATGACTTAAAATAATCATTAGATTTGCATTGTAATAATGTGGGGCATTATCTGAAATAATTGTGACCTATTTGGTTTGTTTTCTAATGACTCAATTACAGCATGTAGCGACGAAGCAGTAAACCAAGAATCTTGACGTGCATCTAATGACCAATGGTTATAAACATGGACATCAAGTTCTTGAGATTCTAATTTTTTGGTATACATCAAAATGGTATATAACGTCCAACCTTTTTTTTCAAAAAATTCTGCTTTTGTTTCTCTGGAACTTTTTGAAAGGATTTTTATTTTGTAATCAACAATTAATATTGCACCGTTTTTATCTAAATCTAGCAAATTAGCATTAACTTGGGAATTTAAATAAACTTTACGAGCTTGGTGGGCAAGATAATATAATAGATGACTTTGATATTTATTAAGGTCATTTTGCAAATCTATAGGAATCTCTTCTTCAAGATGTTTAAAAAAGGTAAATAATTTTGTACATTCTTGAGAAGCATGTATGTGTTGTTCTGTACAAATTCCAAAAGCCCACAACAAACGAAAACTAAATACAGCAATTGTAGTTTGTTATTCCTCGACTGTTAACAATTAGATTTTTTTCATAATCTTTTTTTAGAAATCGTTGCAGTTTTTCTAATTCATCAAGAAAGCATTTCTAAACAATAAGTAAATATAATATTAAGAAATAATCATATGTTATAGCGAATTTATAAATAGATGGTAGAAAAGTCGATTAAATAGTGAAGGGAATGATTAAATACTTCATTGGTATATATCAGAAATTTGATTTTTTTTTTTGATTTAGTATTAATTTATTATGTAATTTAATAACAAACTTATGAATTTGGCAACTAAATGGGGTGCGGACAATAGAAACAGCCCTTTTTTACATTTTTTTGAAAAATGAGTTTTTATTAGATTCATATAAATTTTGACATGATTAACATTTTTCAATTATAAATGAAAGTCGGTTTGTATAATAAAAAATCAAGATAATGTAAAAGAAAAATTACACAAGGCTTCGTAGAGCCAACACATCACGAGATTATCCGATAGTCACATGCTACCTTTAACCAATCAAAATCATGAAATTTGATTAATCCCGGATCAGTCCGAAAATCAAAACAAATGATTAAACTCAATTATCTCAAAATAAGATATATGTAAAAAAGTGCTGTTTCTATTGTCCATACCCCAAATATTAGTTTAATTTCATAAATTCACCATGGTAAAAATTTTTAGCTAAGTTTACCTTTCTTATAATATCTGTGATTTTACTTTCAATTAGTTTTCTAATATCATCAAATATCTTATACCCATAGCGGCTACATGTTGAACAAAGACTGCCTAGATCTTCTCGATAAGTATATTCATTTCCTTGTAATTTTGTCATAAAGGTTGTACAACAAACTCCATCAGGAAACTTGGTATGAAATTTTTTCCAAAGTGTTTGTTTTGTATCATAAAGATATTTAACTAGTACACCAGTTTTATCAGTTTTATATGAACTCATAATTACATGTGCCTTGTCATTAATAAAATTTTCAAATTCTTGTAATTTATTAATAGGTAGTTTTTCATGTGTAATAGAAGGTTTCTTTATTGGAGAATTGCCAGGTCCATATAAATAACAATGAATACGTGCTTTTGATATTAAATCATTTGAAATCTAATATAAAAATTATTAGTAATAGAAATATGAAATTATATATTTATTAATAAATACCAATAAGTTTTCTTGTAGATCTTTATATCTAAAATCAATTGCTATAATTGATAATATTCTTTGTTTTCCATTTTCGCCATTTTTATTAATTGTTAGACTTTTATAAAAACAATTCCAAAATGTATTAGAAAAATTGATTGGTTGAATTATCAAAAAGCCGAGTTCATAAAGTTGGTTTAATATATTTTGTTCAACATCAGAATTTGGGGATCGAGTCCAAAATTTATACTATAATAAATTATATAAATCAGAATAACTGTATTTTTTAAAAAATAAGTAATTTTTTTTTACCTCTGAATTTCGTTTTGAAAACGGTGTTATATTATAACATCCTATATTACGAAGCATCATTCTCCATGTGCCCAATTCACGTTCATTAAATTGATAATTTATTGGATATAATTTTTTTAAACTATTATGTAATTCAATTATTGTACCTTGCTCTTACCATTTATTTAAAAAATCTTGCCAATTAATATTGCTAATGGTTTGTCATTTAAGATGATAAGAAAAAATCTTTTCTAAAAGTATTTCGTTATTCCAATCGTTTAGAGAACAGGATGGAATTTCTAAAATTTGAAGTTTTTGTTGTGTTATATCATTTTCAATTCCAAACAAGATTTTTCCTGTAAGCTCTAATAATTCAGTAATTTTTATTTCTTGTTCATTAAAAATTTTATTCCACATGAGATCTGGTGTATTATCACTATATATTTTTTTAATTTCTGCTTTTTGAACTATGGTTACTTTATATGCATCTTCTTTAATTTCTTGAAGAAATAGAAAACGATGTTTTTCTAATTGAAAAAAAATTGATTTAAACCCTATACTAGCATATTCCCACAAATTATTTTTAGATCGTGCAAGCCCAAATACAAAATTTTTACTAGTTTGAGATTAATAAAGTAAGGTTGAAATGAAACCCCTTCTAATAATTTTTTGCATATATCCGTTCTATTAAATCCCATTACTAAAGGACCAGAAAATCTTGTTTTTGTATGAAATATTTGTTGGTAAATCATAGATATCGCATTAGTACTAGAACTACTAGGCTTAGTATTATAAAAGGAATTACAATTGCAGAGGTATCCTAATTGTTCTGAATGTTCGCTATTACCTTTTACAACAGTTAAGATAAAATTGTGCCTATTTAAAATTGTCATAGTTTGCATGTGTAAACGAATAGGAACTAAAGATTCATTATAAGCCATCCACCAATTTTATGTAAATGGTCCATAGTGTAAATTCGTGTCTATAGTTCCTACTGAAACTAAAGAAATATTGTAGTTCTTATTTTTCGCCATTTAAATAGTATTTAATAATAAGGCGGTAGAGATTCCAATAGTTTTTGGTTCATTATTAAAATAGATATAGTATTAACCCCGATTAGTATTATTAATTTTCTCTAATTGTTACATGAATTACGAATTAATTTTTTTTCAAATGTTGATTTGCTTGATTTTTATTGATGGCTGCCCATATGTATATTGTAATATACTATAGTAACTTTTATACAAGAAATTATATTACTTGATTTAATAAGTAAAAGGCTAAGAAACATATAGATAAAAGAGAAAATAAAGAAATAAAAAAAATTTATACAAAAAAATAAAGAATAAAGATAATAAAAATAATAAAAAAGAATATAGTAATATAGCATAGTTGGGGTCAAATCTAGATATGTCGATTAAGTAAAAACTGTCGATTGATTACTTATACTCAACGTTAGCAGGAGGAAAAGAGGCAGTAAAATGTATGAGAAGAAATTACCTAGCATGAGAGCTAATTGAAAAGATCTCAAAAATTCACTCCTGCAAGCGAGGATCGCTAATAAAGCAGCAGAGTCGATCATATTAGAATAGTGGGATAAATGGCATAGCGTCTTCCGAAAAGAAATTTGGCTTCAGTGCTATGACAAAGTTGCAAAATAGGAAAAAGAGCTGGAAATCAATCTGGGAAAAAAAAGAAGAAGAAGGAAGAAAGTGAATCTAAAAAAGAAAAAGTCAGAGGAGTAAAGGTTATAGACAAAGAAAAAGATACACCCTTGGAAGCAGAAGAAGAACCTAGAAGACAGAAGGTATCAGATAAAAGGTGGGATAAGTTTAAGGAAAAAATGGTTCGGGTAACAGAAGAGATAGAAAAATGGATAAGGACCAGAAGGTGGTTTAGATGGAATAAAAATTAAAAAGATCATGACAGGCTGTAGATCCAGGCTGATGAACTGCGGATTTAATATCTGAGGTAGATATTAAAGAAGCAGCAAGGTCAATTCTACTTTGGCAGGTTGCACATAGGTACCAAATGGCAACCAAGTGAACCATACTTTAGTTTAAAATAGCTTAGCTATAAATAGAATACATGTATTAAAAATGTAATCTCTATATTATAAAATAGCGTTGTAATATAATCATCAAAAAATATATATATATCAAATATATATAGCATAGTTGAGTTATTGTTACTTTCCAAGCTCATATAATTAGAAGGTTTCAAGTTTAAATTCTACTGAAACTATTAATATTTAACAATATTTGCATTACAGTATGACTGTATAACCCTGTTATAGTTGGGTCATAGGATCTGTAATCTAGTTATACAAATTTTAAAAACTAGTATAATGCTAGTACAAGAAATCTTAAGAATGCTACAGAGACAAAAACGTGCTTGGCAATACCTAAATGAAAAGTAGCTAGCTTTTGACAATATTCAAACTAGAACTAAACAGGCAAGAGCCTCTATAGCAAAAAGGGGTACACTGCTCCAACCTGTGATAATGCAACCCGTGATAACGCGAACTTGTAATGTGATCCCATAATCAGCTTTGTTTTTGGTTCGAATTCATCCCGATCTATGTGGGTCATTATTAGGTAATAACAAATTAGTCATGGTTAGAGATGGGCACTTTCGCATGATTGTATGACTGCATGCATTTGTATAAATGCTGCATGCTGCATGAAATTTTTTAAAATGCTGCATTTTGCCCATAACAAATTTCATTTGACAAATAATATATAAAGTGCACTTAAGATAAAAACTAATCTAAAGCTAGTGCTCCATCAAAAAATTCAAATTTAAGCATCTTTTTTTCAAATTTCAAGTAAAATAAAAACAATTTTGCTGATTTAATATATTTTTAGGCACTAAACATGTTTACTTAGTGCATTAAGTTAGAATTAATTAGTAAAATTTTTGAATAAGAGTTTATAGAATTTTATTGATAAAATTCTATAAACTCTTATGATTAACAAAATTTTAATAATAAAAAAAATTTTTTTGTATAGATGCATGTTGCATTAATACTTGTGCTGCATGAATACCGCATTTGCATGAAATTTTTTAAAATGCTGCATTTTGTCCATCTCTAGTCATGGTATTAGTAGTAATAGTGTTAATGCGCATAACGAATGTAGTCATTATTAAATAACGGCTCTAAGAGTTAGAAGAAAAATTAGAGAATTTAGAGTTAGTATATAAAGAACAAAAATGTAATTATTAATCTTAGCTTGATCAATAAAATTTCTCAAAGTCTTGTTTTTATGTTCACATATATTTGTGCTTGTTATAGTTTGATCAAGCTAAAACTTTTTTTCATATCATCGTCCCTTTTTTATATATACAAAAAAAAATTATCAACAATAATAAAATTATAAATATATATATATAGATAGGAATAAACAAAAATAAAAACAAATATGTAAGGAGAAATAGTCAAACTTAATGATATCTTGGCCGCATTACACCAAATCCAACAGGAAAATCAGGCCCTACGACAAGAGAGTGTGGGTCTTAGAAATGCATTAAACCAGCTTCAAGCACAGAAAGCAGTCCCTATCTCTATTCAGCAAAGAGAACCAAAAATTAGTCTCACTAATAAATTTAATGAAACCCGCTCTAAATTTAGGGGGTTCATCAACCAAATTCGGTTAATTATTCAGATGCAACAAAATCAATACCCGAATAGAACAACACAAGTAGGGCTGATTGAAAGTTTACTTACTGGTCTGGCCCTTGTATAGTTTGTACCACTTCTCGAGACAGGATCAGTTTTGCTTGAAGACCTTGATGAATTTATTAAAGAATTTGAAGCCGCATTTGAAGAAATGGATAAGGCTAGAACGGTGGCCAATAAGATTCGCAAACTTACCCAAGGCAATAAACCAGCTTCCACCTATGCCTCAGTGTTTCGTCAGATCTCTGGTGATCTTGAGTAGGATAAGACGGCATAATGGATCAATTTAGAACCAGCCTCAGAGATGATTTAAATGACTTACTGCTTACTATGGAGGACCCAACCTCCCTAAATGATGCTATTTCCAAGGCAGTACAGTGCAATAATCGTTTATTTGAAAGGTGCCAAGAATGCCAGTTGGGTAACTCCTCTAGCTGGAGTCAGACAACAACCCCTGTTGTGACCACTTCACCTCCTGAACCTATACAACTGGATGTTGTTAGAGTAAGGACCCTTTCTGAGGAGGAGAAGAGGAAATATTAGGTAAACAATCTTTGTTTATATTGTGGCGAGCCCAGGCACATTGCAAAAAAATTGCAACAAAAAGAATAAGACTGGGACGAGACATTGGATTGTGCTGCCGTTATAATCCAAAAAGAGGATTTGGTAAAAGGTGAGTCCCAGCTGCAGTAGGAGAGCTGCAGTTGGATGTTAAAAACAAAATTTCTCCTGTACAATCATTCATTCATGACCCATTGCGAGCTTTCATCATACCTGATTCTTGTAGCTTTCGAATAACACTATGATATGTGTCAATGCACTTATTGACTCAGGAGCTTCAGCATGTTTTCTTGACTCTACTTGGGTATACAACCTTCACCTATCTACTAATAAGAAAAGTACACCACTATCAGTAGAAGTAGTTGATGGAGGGAAAATTTCTTCAGAAGCGGTCATGCATGAAACATGGCCACTGATGCTCTGCTATCAGGACCATTCAGAGAAAATGATATTTAACTTAATTCCTTAACTACACCACTGAATGATCCTATGTCTATCATGGTTAAGTATCCATAATCTGAAGATCGATTGGTAAGAACAAGACCCCGAAATATACATAGATAGGTCAGGTTAATTATAGGGTTACTAAAAAGGAAAGATCTACAGAAAAAACTTCAAAAATAAGCAAAAAAATTACTATAAATAGAAAATATCTGCATAAAACCTCAAAAATAAGCAAACTCATACCTGACCTATCTATGTATATTTCGGGGCCCTGCGAGAACATTTACTGACATTCAGTTGCATTCATTATTTTTTGTCTACAAAAAACATCAAGAAATAAAGAGGAGCTAATTTTCATAGCTCAAATTTTTCATTTGGCCACTTTGAGTAAGACCTCCAGCACAAACTCGTCATCGTTACCTGCAAAATACGGCGATTTCACTGACGTGTTTAGTGAGAAGAAAGCAGGAAAATTACCTGATCACAGGCCTTATGATTGTGCAATTGATCTGGTACCTGAAAAACAATCTCCGTGGGGACCAATTTATGAGCTTTTGGAATTGGAGTTACAGACATTAAAAAAGTACATTGAAGAACATTTAGACAAGGGCTATATCAAATACTCAAAGTTACCTGCTAGAGCTCCCGTCCTATATGTTAAGAAAAAGGATGGATTTCTACGGTTATGTGTGAACTATAGGGGCTTAAACCAAGTTACTGTAAAGAATAGATACCACTTCCTCTTATATCAGAACTGGTACATAGATTAGCGGCTGCCCATGTTTTCACTAAAATTGATTTGAAAAGCACATATAACTTGGTTAGGATCAGACTGGATGACGAGTAGAAAACCACCTTTCGTATCTGTTATAAGCATTTCAAGTATTTGGTGATGCCTTTTGGGCTCATGAATGCTACAGCAGTTTTTTAGTATTTAATGAATGATATTTTCTGTGAGTTCCTAGATAACTTTGTCATCATATACTTGGATAACATTTGTGACATTTTGATTTATTCTTCAACTCCAACTTAACATATGTTATACATGAGAGCAGTGTTGTTACTTGGACGTGTCCATACTAGAGGTTGTACCCGAAATAAATTTCAAATTCCGGATAACCCACCCGTTTACCAGACTATTACTGGGTTACAAACCGGATTGTTTTAAAAAATCTGGGTTACCCGGTTGACCCGGTTGACCCGGTTTGTTTGATTGGCTAATGCAAAATTGAGGTAGCTCTTAAGGGTATGTAATTTTTTTAGAGGTTGCACCCGTTAAAAAATTTAAGCTCCGGGTTACTCACCGTTTACAACATTATAAACTGGGTCATTTTAATAATCCGAGTAAACCGTTTTTTTGATTGATTGATACAAAATCATAAATTCTCTTATATGCATTTTTTTAAAAAACTACGTATAATGATAATGGTAACTGATAAATTTATTAATTTTTATGTCAGGTGCCCCGAGAATCATGATAATAGCTGTAACATAATCAGTTTATTCTCAAACGGCTAGAGGCCGTCAGAAAATAAACTGGGTTTAAATAATAAAATTTAAAATGACCTCACTCCCAACGGACATACGTACTGTACATACGTTTGTACGTCACATTATCATGCTTATGGATAATTAATTCGGGTCACCCGGTTAACGATAGCTATGACCCGGTTGACAGGTGTTAACCGGGTTACCCGGGTAACACTTATACGGGTACAAGCTCTAGTCCATACTATGTTTTTTGTCCAACGTCCAAGATTGTCCAAAATCGTCCAAGCCTATGTCCTATGTTTAACTAATCAATAAAGTAATTTAAAAAAAATATATAATTATATATTTTTTTAGATGCTGGACTCATTGGTGAAAAATTTAAAATAGATTATCTTAATAAAATTTTAAGTAATTTTAATTTGAAAAAATGTCCAAATGACAATACTGCATGAGAGCAGTATTAGATCGACTGCGCCAATTTGGCTTATATGCCAAACTCGAAAAATGTGAGTTTGACCAAGATAGAGTTGAATTTTTGGAATATTTGATTACACCCAAGGGCATTCAAATAGATACAAAAAAAGTGGTCTACTACTACCACCCTTCATGAAGTACAGCAGTTTTTGGGATTTGCCAACTATTACTGGCAATTTGTCAAAAACCACTCCCGGCTGGTGAAACCCTTAACCAACTTAACCTGTGAAAAAAACAAACCGTTTCAATGGTCTGTTTCTGCCCAACTTGTTTTTGACTCTTTAAAATCAGCTTTCACAACTACTCTACTCCTGGTTCACGCAGATCCTACCAAACAATTTTTCTTGGAAACTGATTTATCTGACTATGCACTGGGTGTGATTCTATCACAATGGCAGGATGACAGTAACCTCTATCCTATTGCTTATTATTCTCAAAGTTTACACTGGCCAAAGTAAATTATGATATCTATGACAAGGAACTCTTGGCAATTGTAACAGCTTTTAAGTGGCGCAGAGTAGCACCATTACTGTAGGGGTCCAACATAAGACTGTTATATATTGCGACCACAAAAACCTGCAATACTTTACTATCTTTAAGATTTTCAACTGACGTCAGACCCGTTGGTCACTCCTTCTATTTAACTTCGACTTCGAAATCTCGTTCCGGCCAGAAAAGGAACAAGAAAAAGCAGATGCTTTGTCCCGAAGACCAGATTATAAATCGCAATTAGACGTAATATCCTCTATCCCAACTATGATGCTAGATCCAAGAAAAATAGTAGTTAATGCTAGACCTCCGCACGGGCCTGGGCTACTCATGGGTACCCATGGGTAGAACCACAAAGGGCCGGGCTAGAGTATTTAGGGTATTGAATCCCAGGCCCTAGGGTAAGGGTAAGGGCTTGAGACATGGGCCCTTACACAGACGGGTAGGGCAAGGATAGTACTGCGGGTACCCGTTATACATATTTCACGTGAATATCAGCTCATATAATTGGCTAATGTATGTTAATGTCGATCCATACCTGATACCTATTTTATTTAAGTACGTGAGATAAAGAATGTTTATTGAAATACCGATAACTATCAATTTGTGAATATCTATGCTTTATAACTTTAGGTTGAGTATAAAGAACACTAATCTATTGTATAAAAAATATTTATTAGTCTAAATATTTAAGATAAGATATTTCAATGCTTCTAACGGGTTTGATCTGAATGACCCAAAACTGATCTGGCTATAGTAAATTTATTATATGGGTCATGACCCATATACTAAATTACTATAACCAGATCAGTTTGGGTCGTTTGGATCAAATCCGTTACAAGAATATTCACAAATTTAGTGTATTATTAATCTAAGTATTTGAAATAAATAAATTATTCAAGTTTAATGCATCGAAAAGCATAAGTACGACTGGTCAATGAAAGCCCATGGGTACCCACAGGCTCTGAGAGCCGGGCTAGGGCATTGAGTTCTAAGCCCTAGGGTAAGGGTAAGAGCTTGGAAGTCAAGCCCTTACACAAATGGGTAGGGCTAGGGTATTTCCATTACCTGGCCCTACCCGGCCCATGCGGAGGCATAGTTAATACTATGATTACTGTACCTGTCAATACAAATCTTTTGAACCATATTCACTATCAAATAAAATCGAATCCTTTTGCCCTGGATATAATTAATTATTTAAATAATGAAACTAACTATATAAAGTGGAAGGTACGTTCCAGTTTTCATATGAAAATGGGTTATTATATAAAAAAGAACTTCTGTATATACTCGAAACAGTGAGATAACTTGACATATTACAGGCACAATATGATTTTAGAATGGCAGGCATTTTGGGGTAGCAAGGACGATCAAGTTAGTGACCAGAGATTATTGGTAGCCCAAACTCCAGTCTTTTATACAAAAGTATATCAAAACATGTGATACGTGTGCTAGGTCTAAAACACTCAGGTACCGACTCTATGGACTACTATTACCCTTACCAATTCCGTCAAGACAATGGCAGTCTATAATTATGGACTTTATTGTCTACTTACCTATATATTCAGGCTGTGACTCTGTTCTGGTCATGGTGGATAGACTAACTAAGAAACTCATTTTATGGCCTGCAATAGCAACATTACTGCAAAACAGACAGCTCAACTTGTCTTGAATGGAGTAGTTCGATTATATAGTATTCCTGACGAAATCATATCAGATAGGAGACTCCAGTTCACCTCCTGGTTCTGGAAATACCTTTTTACACTCCTAGAGATGAGGTTAAACTATCTTCTACAATCAGACAGACAGAGCGAAAAGGTTAACCAAGTATTGGAGCAATATTTAAAGTGCTCCATAAACTACTATTAGAATAATTGGGTTACTTTATTACCCCTAGCTGAGTTCTCATATAACAACTCTATATATTCGTCAACCAACACCTTTCCATTTTTCACTAATTACGGTTTCCATCCTTGCTTTAACATATGCGTGTCTAAACATTTTAATATACCTGCTGTTAAAGATAGTGTATCTCATTTGCAACAAATAAAACAAGAGCTCATACTGGAATTAGAACGCACACAAGAATGCTACAAATGAAATGCAGATAAGCTACAACAAGAATCTTCTATATACAAACCTGGGGATAAAGTTTGGCTCTTACGACATAATATTAATACCCAATAGCCCTGTGCTAAATTAGACTATCAGAAGTTAGGGCCTTACTGCATTAAGAAACAGATCAATCAATCTGGTAGTCTTTTGCTTAGACTTGTCTCCTTTGCTCAACATTCATAATGTGTTTCACGTCTTGTTGTTGAAACCTTACACCAAAATAAGATCTCGGGTAGGACGATCAATCCACTATCGCCAGGACCCTGAAATATACATAGATAGGTCAGGTATAACATCACCAAAATTTGCATGGGGATTACTATCGATTTTTATCATTATTGGATAGTAATCGATTTAAATCCCCCTGACGAGGACTATCAATTAAGATAGTAATCGATAATAATCGGTAATAATTGATAGATATCAGATTAAAAATCAGGAATAACAATACTATTATACTGTATACTTATTTTTAAACGTTTTACAGATTTTCGCATGTTTTCGCATATTTTCACAAGGTTTCGCAATTTAATATAAAATTTTATATTTTTTATTTATTATTATTATTATACATTATATTTAATTAAAAATATTTTTTAATCAATATTATATATTTTATTATATATTATTATACATTTTTTA
>QKWP01000015.1:678651-689612 GCA_003550325.1 Gigaspora rosea | reverse complement strand
TCCAAATTAAAGTATAATGCTAATTATCGATTAATAACACAATGATCGATATATAGCGATTTTGATTAGTTCGATGATAATCAATAATTGATTTATATCGATTACTTGCCTATTTTTTGTTACTAATCAATTTTTGATATATATCGATTTATAACAAGTTAATCAATATATAACATTTAATTTTAATCGATATAAATCGATTATGCGTTATAAATCGATATATATCTGCTTAAAATATTTCATGATAAAGTTTGCTTATTTTGAAGTTTTTTTTATATAAATTATTTCTAGTTATAGTAATTTTTTTGCTTATTTTTGAAGTTTTTGACTTTCTTTTTTTAGTAACCCTATAATTAACCTGACCTATCTTTGTATATTTCAGGGTCCTCTACCACCTATAATTATTGAAGAGGAACTAAAGTATGAAGTTGAAAAAATACTTGATTCTAAAGTATTACGGGAGAAGCTTTACTATCTAATCGATTGAAAGGGCTATGATCCAAGTGATTGATCATAGGAGTTGTGGAAGAATGTAGCTCACGCTCAAGATGCCGTATGGGAATTTCACCTGAAATACAGTCAGATCTCTAGTGTTGGGACCATAGTAATAATTTTTAAAAATATGCATTTAAAGAGATTATGCATTTAGAGAGGTAAAATCTATAAGTGTTATATTAAGTTGGGCTGAAAAAAAGCATGCATTTAGGGAGATTTTACTTAAATATGCATTTAGAGAGGTTGCATTTAGGGAAGTCCGACTGTACCCTCAAAAAGCCAAAGCAATCAACAAAACTTAAAAAGGGAGAAAAAGCCAGACAAAAAAAGGAGCTTAGGAGGAGGATAATATCCCAGACTAAGCCCAACCCATGACAATGCAACCTGTGATGATGCAAACTTGTGACGTGATCCTGTGATTGGCTTCATTTTGCGGTTCAAATTTATCCTGATCTATGTGGGTCATTATTAGGTAATAACAGATTAGTTATGGTATTAGTAGTAGTATAGTGTTAATGCATATAATGAATATAGTCACTATTAAATAATGGCTCTAAGAGTTAGAAGGGAAATTAGAGAATTTAGAGTTAGTATATAAAGAACAAAAATGTAATTATTAAACTTAGCTTGATCAATAAAATTTTCTAAAAGTCTTGTTTTTCGTATTTATATATATTCGTGCTTGTTACATATACTAACCTGTTACTAGAATCTTATCAACAAAAGCATGAACTAAGAAAAGAAAGTGCCTAAAGCCTAGCTAACCAATCTTTCTGGGCTAACTGGATTGGTAGTTTGGGAAATGAAAAGGATACTAGGATTAGTGAACTTTACAAGAGCAGAAATAGGCAATAGTGTCAATTTAAGATAATTCCTAACTTCACTTTTTTTTTTACATATGTTTTAAAAAGTTTTTAAAATGTAGTAAAAAAATTTTACTAAGAAACTAATAAAACTTCTATATAATAAAATAGAATGGTGTAGACAAACATTATCGTATATGAGATAAACAATAGGAGATAAACATAAGGAGACAAACAATATGAGACAAAACTATAATCTGATTGGCTGTTTATATCTAACAATACTAGCCTTATTAAAAGTCTGCATAAAAACAAATTGCGTCAAATTATTTTAACATGCCATGATCTTTCATTTTGTCAAAATTCACTTAGTGCTCTACCAAAACTATTATGTTACTAATTATACTGAAATAGGTTGAAAAATATATATTAGTAATACAAATCGATAAAAATTTTTCAATCGATTAGTTGATAGATCATTTTATCTAACTAATCAATTAATCGATTTTATTCAACTAATTGATTAGTTGGCCAATCGATTAATCAACTAATCGATTGACCAACTGATCGATTGGCCAACTAATCAATTAGTTGAATATAATAAATGAAACTTTTAAAATATACATAAGGTAGCAACTAAAACATCCGAGTTGATATTATTATATGATTTGGTTGATTAAATGACCAATTGTCTAGTTGATTAATTGACCAATCGACTAGTTGATTAATCGATTAGTTGGCTAATCGACTAATCGATTAATCGACTAAGTTGGGTCTGTAAAATTCAAATCGATTAGTTGCCAACTTTGCAACTAATTGATTAATTCGATTTTTGATTCGTATCACTAATATATAGTAAGTATTTATATTATTTATATTCGTGCATTGTAAACTAGTTTTGCTAATTTTAGCCCCAAGAATTATAAATGGCTATTAGATTCTCAAACTAAAATGAGTTGAAGAAGCATACAGAAAATAAGTATTTTATGCTATTATAATACTTTATAAACTGGTTTTACTAATTTTAACTTCAATTATTTATAATGATATTTAGATTTTTGAACGAATGGAACAATTTATTTAAATTAAATAGTTTAAAAAGCATGTATGATAAATAAGTAATTATGTTCGTATTTTGTTAACTGATTTTGCTAATAATTAATAAATGACCTTTATATTTTTGAGCTAAGTGAAATAATTAATGCGAATGAAATTATTAAAAGAGTATATAATGATAAATGGGTATTTATATTTGTCATTTATAAACTGGTTTTGCATTAGGTTTTTGAACAGAAAGGCAAGTAAATAAGTATTTTGGTTATTTTGGTTATAATTAGAAAATGAGTTAGAATTGGCTTATTAGTTAGATAGGGATTGGAAATTTAGTATGTATTACAATATGTAAAAATAAGAATTTTAATAAAAATCAAAAAAACTCTCTTCGCTGATCCTCACGACCAATTCCGAGTAGAAACAAAAATTCAAACTAGAGCGATAATGACAATAGAAAACAGTTATTTGGCGTATAAGATTATTTGTGGAGAACAAAAAGATAGATAGGGTTTATTAAAAGCAATTATTTATCTGACTAACTGGATGTCACAAAAAAAAGACTTTTTAAATTTTTTTGTAATGAAAAATAAAATTTTTGTTTTTCATAGCATTAATTAGGGAATCAGCCTAGACCTGGAACTGCAGATCTTTGTGAACACGTAAACAAATAAACAAATAATAATACAGTAGTAAGTGCCAAGTAAACAAACAAATTTGGCAGAACACGTACAAAACGGGTTATAAACACAACAAACACGTGGAAAATAAAAACGTGACAATTAAAACAAGTTATAATAGAAGTAGATCTAACAAGAACTAGATAATCAATAAACAAGATTAAGAAAAAGCCAATATACCAAAATAAGAAGTATTAAAGCAAGTATAGATTAACATGGAGCAGTTCGAAAAGTATAAATATATCTTTAAAAAAGAGGAAAGTGAAATTGTTAAGGCTTTAACAAAACAGAGAAATATCATATTAGAGAGAGATAAATTTGTAGCAGAATTTTTGGATATAGAATATCCAGAAGTGGTTCTGATAATAAGAAGAATATCAGAAATAGCAGAATGGAAGTCACTAGGGAGAAAAACGGAGGAGGAAAGAGAAAATAGAAATAGTCCAATAGAAGAAGGAAAGCAAAAAGAAGAGATGATAGCTATGTTGAGTAAGAAAATTGCAATAGGAATTCAGGAGAAAGGAATGTCAGATTATGGTATTAGAGAAATTGAGGAACGAGTTACAGGAATATTGGAGTGCTCGATAAATAATGAACATTTAGTTCACTTCAACGGAGATAAAAAATTTTCAAAAAGGAAGAATACTGTAATGAAACCAATACAAGAAGAAATAGCTGAACCCAAAGATGTAAATAAAGTAGATAAGAAGAGAAGACCAATAATAGAATTACCAAGCAGAGAGTTTTACGGAAATTATGTATTATGGAATATCCCACAGTACTGTACGGCTAAAGATATAATTTTGGCAGTTAAAAGATTTGGAAAAGTTGAAATTAAAAAATGGGTTAAAAGAACAAAAGTGAAGTCAGCTTTTGTCAAGATACAATTCTACAGGTCAGAGGAGGAAAAGATGTTAGAATCAAGTTGGTCAATTCCAATCGTAGCAGGAAAACTAACAAGAATTTCGAAGGAAGAAGATGGATTTCTAACAGTTAAGAAAGAGCACAATGGAAGGTAGTAGTAACAAATGTACCCCAATATGCACAAGAAGTATTACTATTGAAACAGTTAAGAAAATTTAATGCAAAGACGGTGTTCATTCCTGTTAATAGTAATGGGAATCCAAAGACATTAGCTACTGTATATTTTGAAAATGGGGACGATAAGAAGAAAGCAATAGAAAGTAGAGCATTGAGTATCGTACTTCAATACGCATTTATATTGGAAGCAAGAGAAGAAGTACCTTACTGGTCAAAGGAATAAAGACATAAGAGACGAGAATGGAAAGGTAATAGCAGAAGCAAAACAAAGGGCAAGAAGACAATATAAAGGAATTAAGAACAGTGAGAAACTTGGAAAACAAGACAGGAAAAGATGTGAAGAACAGGGAAGAAAAACAATAGTAGAGAGTGAAAGAATAAACATATCACAAAGAAGACTGATAGGAAAATGGAAAGAAAGGACGAGAGAAGAAACAGAAAAAGAGAGCACAGTGTCAACAAGCCAAAAGTTACTAGAAGAAATACTTAAAAGATTAGTAAGACTCGAGGAAAGGAATAGTATAGAGGTGACTCCATATCACTCCTAAGATTGTTGCTATGGGCATCCCAATGGACAAAGACAGGCCCATAGGGCTGTCCAAACGAAGGACGGAGGAGGAGGAAAGTGGTAGAAGTAAAAGAAAGAGGAGATGTAAAAAACAATATGAGAAAAAAATTATTAATATAGTTAAAGATAAACGTAAAGTGGAATTTAGAATAGCATGTCATAACATTAATAGGCTTAAAAATCAGAATGGTTATAGGATGAAAGCATTGGATTGGGCAGAAGAAGAGGAAATTAGTGTAGTCGGTATTGTAGAAACAAATATTTTAAATAAGGAGGCAAAGTGGCTATTTGGAAAGAATAGTCAGTATCTGAATTTTTAAGCATATGCAGATGTTAAAAAAAGAAAGTAATCAGGTATTGGAGTATTAATAAGGAAAGATTGGGGTGTACATGTTGCAAAGCCCCGAGCAATTACAGAGTACATAATGGAAATATCGCTATTGTTTAGGCAATTAGAGATAGTGATTATTATTGTATATATCCCTCCAAACGACAAGAAACAAACCAAAAATATACAGCAATATATAGTGAAGCGATATATACAGAGAAAACTAGTGACACAGGTTATAATATTAGGGAATTTTTTAATCACGTACTAGACGAAGTATTGGATAGGTTTGGAGGGTAAAAAAGGGCAGAAAAAAAACAGCTGCCATTATACCGATGGTTAGAGAATCAAAATTTCTACGATACTTTTAGGGAGCTAAATCCAAACAAGATAGCATATACTTGATCAAGGAATGAAAGTAAATCAAGAATTGATATGATATGGATATCTGGCGATTTGTTCAATGGGTTTAAGAAAGCAGAAATACAAGAAACTAATTGTATAACAAGTAGTGATCACGAATTCGTATTAGCAGAGATAGAACTAAGTGAGTTTTTAAAAGTAAATACTGCAGCTTGTAACAGGAAGAAGACGTACGTAAGAAAGGTGTATGAGTATGAGAAGGCAAAAAGAGAGAATTGGGAAAGTTTCGGAGCAGACCTGCAACAAACA
Source organism: Gigaspora rosea (assembly GCA_003550325.1). Taxonomy (NCBI): domain Eukaryota; kingdom Fungi; phylum Glomeromycota; class Glomeromycetes; order Diversisporales; family Gigasporaceae; genus Gigaspora; species Gigaspora rosea. The sequence goes on along the minus strand of QKWP01000015.1, from coordinate 683,975 downwards.
ATTGAGAAAAATCCAAGTATAAAATGTTTAAAAGAGCGGGAAGCATACCACGACAGTAAACAGCTAATAAATAAAGTATGGAATGCAATTTCAGATAGCATAATATATGCTGCAAATAAAAATATCCCATATAAAAAGATATCCAATACTGTAACAAGCAAAAGTGCAAAGAAGGCATGATCACAGTTGCACCAAGAAGTAGTAGAAATCAGCAAACTAGTAAGGGTACTGAGGAAGCATAGAGATTCATATATAGAGAGAAAAATTAATTGGACAATACAAGGGATAAATAAGAGATTAGGAACTTTAATTCCACACATAGGGAGTATGGTTAAGGACAAACACATGGAAGATATAAAAGGTTAGTGGAAGTTAATCAAGGCAAGATGGATAGAAGAACAGGAACAAGAAAAAAGATTGAAGATCGAAGAAGTGGTAAATGCATGGTATACAAAGATCATTAATGAACAAGGTAAAATGTTGGCGAGTCTTCTAGAAAAACCATTTAAAAATGTACAAATCGATAGGCTGTTAATTGAGAAGGATAGAGAGTGCAGACTAGTTAGTGATGTAGATGAAGTATTATTGGAGACGAAAGAACACTTTCAGAAACAATTTAGGAAAAGGCATATAAATAAGAAATTACTAAAGGGAAAATAGAAAAACATATACAAGCTACAAGATTATGTCAAGGAAAAGTGGTACATCGAACTCGAAGAAGAAATTACCGAAAGTGAATAGGACCAGATGCTTAAAGGAATTAAAATGGCGACAGCACCAGGAGTATCCAATATAAGCTACATTTGCTTAAAAAATGGGAGTAAGGAGACACAAGAAATTTTTAGGCGCTTTGCAAATTTATGTTGGAGTAAAGGAGATATACCAGATAAATGGAAAATTGTGCAATTGTATGTGATACCAAAGGATACAAACTGGGGATTAAGCCTTAGTAACGTAAGACCAATAGCCTTGTTAAAAACCTTCAGGAAGTGTATTACAAAAATCATAATGAATAGGTTAACAAAGATTATAAAGGAAAATGATATTTTGAAAGGTCAAAAGTTTGCTGCACTTCCAGGATGTTCGACAGAAGAGCTGGTGCAAATAATAAATACATTGATGGAAGATGCGAAAGAAAAGAACAAGAAAATGTGAATAGTATTTCAGGATATGTGGAAAGCATATGACTTGATATCCTTGAAAATGCTACAATTAGCATTAAGAAGAATAAAGGTCCCTGAAAAAATAATTGGCTTTGTATTAAGTATGTTCGAAAAATGACAAATGCGAGTTAGTGTTTCAAATCGTTAGTTGGAAAACCGAATAGTTGACAACTTTCCAACTAACCGGTTGGAAAATTTTTTAATCAACTAACCGATTTATAATCAACTAGTTCAACTACGGTTAATCGTTAGTTGTCAACTAGTTGTTAATTAACCAGTTGCCTATATTAATCAACTACACAACTAATGCTACGTACATAGTACATAATAGCGATAGCAGTAATTATGTAATATAATCGTCATTATTGTGTATATCAGGTAAATTGGCATCATACATACATAGCTTATTTGTAATTTGTACCACTTTAGCACATACGTATTTGTAATAAATATCTCTATTATATAAAAAAAATTATAAAATAATTCTTGCCGTCATGTAACAAGCTGGTTATTAATAACAGCAAAAAACATTCTATCGCTATACATTAAAGCCCATTTTAATCATTAATTAAAAATTATTATCAGAACCATGTGAATAATAAACCATGTGAATAATATAAGAACAATAAAGTATAATTAATTAATAATCAATTCGTAAAAATCAAATGATATAAAAAAAAAAGAAAAAGGATATATCAAGTAAAAGCCAAGAAATTTCTTAATAAACACGAAGCATTCAATTATTCTCAACACATAATATAGGAAATCTTATCATTAACGGAACGTATAGTACTGGCTACGGAACCGGTGGTAAATATCATCACAAAGAATTGGTGGTGAACATAAGGCATTTGTTTACTATCATAAATCTGCTTTTAGTACCCTTGTAAGTACCCACGATTAGTAAAATATATTATGTGTAAAAAAAAAGAAGAGAACATTAAATAAAAATAAATATAAAATTTTATTCTAGATTTTACCTTGTATAGAACCTGTATAATATGTAAGTATTTTTAACGCCAATATATAAGATAAAAGAGCTATCTTGGTAATAATATCTAAATGGAAGAATTTACAATGGATAGTATGGAAGAATATATGATGGATAGGTTTGGTATGCATTAAAATCTTATACTTTGGGGTTTCATAATTAATGATTCAACGTCCGATTTCAAATAAAATAGGTACGTTTTATTTTGAAACAAGTAATCTATGAATCATATTTTTTAAAGTATATACTTAGTTACGCTATCTTTTACTGGTAGATATTTATCGAAAAAATCTACTTTTATCACCCAAGTATTAGTTTATTATTATCCTACTTATTCTCTGTAAATTAGTGTTTGCTCTTTATACAGCACCATTTGAATCATTTAATCTGCATTATATTGGTGGGTACAAGATTTAATTTTTTATTCCATGTTTAAAATCTTAATTATCCAATCTAAATTCCCTCTTAATAGTACTTCTCGGGTTGCTCAATTTGCATTAATTTTGTGAGTGTAAATATCAATTATACTTGGATCCTAAATAACCTATGCTTATAAGTTTTATTGTTAAAAGTGCTTTTTGGAACATTTAGTTCGTATTAGCCTAGTAAGTATAATGGTTATTATGATTATTCGATTAATGTTTCACTTTAAGCTTATTTTAGATCTACTTATTATTAAATAGTTATTTTCAGGTCCCTTATTTAATTCACATGTATTTGTGGGTGTTTTTCATTTTATATTAAATTTTACTCCGTAGACTGTTTAAGATTTAGTTGTTAGTATAAGTAGCATTTATAATTTCATTTAAAGTTTTCTATCAATCGACCTATTAATAGCTTTCAAAATTATTAGATCATTAGTTTGAATGGCGGATAAATCTTGAGTTGCACTTTTTATTATTTTTAATGTATTAAATAAAAAAAAGAATCCAATTCGGCATATTATTTTTAATTTGGGAATTAAAAGCATACAACCTTCGGGTGAAAATTGATTTAGTGTTGAATAATCTTAATTGTAAAATTAATTACACACTTATCTAAAGCTCATGTATTACCTGGTTCAATTTGTAGTTATTTGTTCGCATCTGCAAGTAACATGTTATATCTGCACAATAGGCAGTTAACTTTATCATGATGTCTTAATTTCTTTGCACATTATTATGATAGTGATTCTTTGAACATTATAACTGTATGTATGTATTAATACATTTTATACTTTACCTTTTGCTTAATAGTTAGTTATAATATATATTGCTATTGTAATATTTATTTAATTACAACTACCAACCAACCAACTAACCAACTAACCAACCAACCAACTTAACCAACTAACCAACTAATCGGTTAAATTAGTCACGTGATATACGTAACCGGTTAGTTGGCAACTATAGTTGGCAACTAACCGGTTGGTAAAATTTAATCAATTTGGAACACTAATGCGAGTAATAACGAAGGAAGGCTTAACAAGTCCTTTTGTAGCAGAAGACAGAATAGATCAGGGAGAGGTTCTGTCTCTGTTGATATGGAGAGTATTTTATGATCCGTTACTTTGTAAAGTACAAGAAGAAGAAGAACTTGGATATATTGCAGAAGTTAAAATTCCAGTAAATAGTAGAAGAGGTACATGGTGTGTAGAAAGAGTAAGACAAGCTGCGATAGCATATGCCGACGATACAACGTGGTTAGGGAAGAGTAAAGAAGAAATGAAGTCAATTTTAGCAATTGCAAATGAGATTTTTGTAATAAATGACATACAGCTAAATGAGAGCAAATACAAGCTTTTGGTGATGAATAAAAAAAAGAAAGAGGAAAGCGAAGATATTCAAATTAATAAGATAGTTATCAAGGCAGCAAAAAAGAATACAGTTGTTAGAATGTTAGGAATCTGGTTGAATGGAAGATTAAAGGAGTTGCTAGTTAAAGATAAAGCGAAGAAGATAATAAGACAAACAGCCATAACTTTAAGATGAAAAAAATGACGATTAGTCAACTGATTTATGTGAATAATATATATTTGATACCAAAATTATGTTATATTTTACAAGTATCAAATTTAAGCAAGACGGCACTACAAAAAATACAGCAACCATATCTTTAATTAGTCAAAAACAAAATAGGAATAGCGAGAACAGCTGGAAATTATATTATATCTTATAGAGGAATGATGGGTTATAAATTGTTGAAGCAGGAGTTGTGTATTAAGCAAATCTCGCCATTACAAAATCGGCTGAACAATGATGGGATAGTGTTAAAGCTAGCACATACTAGAATAAAGCAGGGTCTGCTTAATGCGGAGTTAGTAGGTATGAAGTGAAAAAGTGAGGAAGACAAGAAGCTTCAACAATTATGGAAAAGCAATTTAGCATGCTGAGTATTGGTCAAAGCGAGAGAGTTAAAAGTTAGTTTTGGTTTTGATGAAAATTGGTGGTATATATATGGTGGAAAATATCCGATTAGAAATCTGTTACAGGAAGAAAAAGGAAGTAGGAATTTGATAAGTGGATTACAGGATACGGGTATATTCTTTGTAGAGCAGTTGCTAGACCAGAGTAGTAAAACATGGTAATGTGACAACAAGTTATGTTGGCAAGAGATCGAGTCCGAAGAGGGAAAAGGCCCAAATGGTTTACATTAGTTAAAAGTAAACTCTTGCAAGACGAAAGTAGAAGAATAGTTAAAGAAGAATGGATAGGAGAAGCAAACAATATATACACGTTAAGGATGTCTAGTAAAGAAGTATCATGTGAGGACCCCGAAGGATACATATAATACTGAGATCTGGCTTTGTATAGACTTATATATAATTTTTCCATATGTTATATGTTTAAATTTGTATAACCAACTGGTAATTTTTTGAAAAGTTAGATGTTTATTTGTATAACAAAGACGATCTTTATAACAAGTACAATCTTTTTTTGTATAACGATACTATATATACATTGGGAAAATTTTTAAGTAGATATAAATCGATATATACCGGATGTTGCAGCTACCTTTTTTTGCCAATTTTTAACAAAAAAAACCCGTGGGTAGCTTATTTACTATTTTAAGTAATTTAAAGCACAATAAAGGGTAGCTTATTTTTGAATACAAAACTTTAATAAGTAAAATAAATAAATAAATATGCTGTAGACAATAAATAAATATGCTGTAGACGATAAATAAATATG
>QKWP01000015.1:586005-675814 GCA_003550325.1 Gigaspora rosea | reverse complement strand
TTTTTTTAATTTTTTTTTTTTTTTTTTTTTTTTTTTTTTTTTTTTTTTTTTTATCCGGTGATTTGGGATGAAATTTTTGTAACGTGGTCAAAACACTGTGTAATCGTTAAAAATCGTTAATCGTTATATATTGTTGTGGTCAAAACACTGTATAATCATTAAAGATCTGTTAATCGTTATATATATTGTTTTAAATAATTCCGATTATAATCGATTTGTAGATATATAATGATTTAATATAGAAAATGATATATATTGATTTAGATATATATCGATTTTTAGCCAGTTAATTGATAGATATCATTATTTTTTAATTGATATAAAATGATTAACTGTTATATATCAATCAATATCTATATATAAAATTTCCTGATGGTATCCTTCGGGGTCCTATCATGTAATAACAGAAAGAAGGAGTGGATCTTGTTTAGAGGAAAAGAGAACGAGCCGGTAGTAAAAAAAATCATAGAAAAAGAAAGTGTAAAGTCTTAACAGAAAATTGGAGAATAGTAGAAGACACAAACTCATAAAAAAAAGTCCTAGTAAAAGTTTTCAGTATTTGAAAAAGCAAGAAGAAAATAGAAGTTCTAAGAGTATGAAATGGTTAACGAAGTCTAGGATTTTATCATGCTTACCAAGACTAGAAGTAGGGTTCCTCAAATTCAAATCAAATCAAATATTGGATCAATTTGAATTTGATTAAATCAAAATGACCCTGATTTGAATTTGATTTGATTCAAATATTTGAATTTGAATTTTTAATAGTAATTTTCAAATCAAATCAAATATTTGTCAAATCAAATCAAATTTGCCATATTTGAATTTGATCAAATCAAATATAGTCAAATTTGAATTTGAATTTGATCAAATATTTGATTCAAATATTTGAAGATCAAATCAAATTGCGGAACCCTACTAGTAGCTAGCTGTTAGAAGCTTCATTGTATTTAAATATTTCAAATAGCCAAAAGTTTTGCTATAGTCAGAAGCTTCAATATAGCTAAGCATTTTTATAAACAAAGATTCTGAGTGGTAAAAGATTTTTTTGTAATTAGAAGTTCTATAAAAAAAACTTCTTTGTGGTTAATATTTATGCATAGTTAAAGGTTTAGCTATAGTTAATAATTTTTGTATAATTAAAAGTTTCACCTTGGCCAGATATTTCAAAAGCATCACTATAGAAAAAAAAAGAAAAAAATTTTTTTTGCACTTCTGTACTTAAAATAGTGCTATTATATGCAAATACAGTATATTATATTTTGATTTTTTATTCACAATAATTAAATAATTGTATCAATTATTTTACTAATTTGCCAATTGAAATACTTAATATAAAATATTAAACTCATTTAATTTCTTTTTGCTTTATATCAAATTAGTTTAGATATGATGATTAGAGTTCTGATCTGATGAATGTTATATTCAAATATTCACTAAATGTTTGAATATTTGAATATATAAAATTTTTACCAAATAAATATTATTAAACTATTTTGAACTTTTAAATATTATAACTATACAATATATAATTCATTATTAACATTTATACTTTTATTAATTGGGAAAATAAATTTGTCGCACCCGCGACATGTCGCACCCCTGGTTCGGCCAATCAAATCGCACAATTTTATAGGCAAAAAAATTTTTTTTTAGAAATTAAAAATTTTACATAATAAAGTATGAAATTTATATAAAATAGCATACCATATAACGTAAAATTTTATTTTGAACAACTTTTTCTAAGTCATAAAGATAGATTGTCTTAGTAAAAAAAAACGTTTTATAAGAAAAATCAAAAATTTCCAAAGTTAGCACATATAAAACTTTTTTTTTACTAAAACTATCTATCTTTTTAACTTAGAAAAAGCTATTTAGCATAAAATTTTACATATAATTCTTAAACGTAAAGATAGATTTATATTAGTAAAAAAAAAAGTTTTATATGTGCTAACGTTCGAAAATTTTGATTTTTTTATAAACCATTTTTTTACTAAGATAATCTATCTTTATGACTTAGAAAAAGTTGTTCAGAATAAAATTTTACATTATATGTTTTGATATCGCTTATTTATTTTTACATTTTACTAGTAAAATTTTGAATTTTTAAAAAATAAAATTTTTTGCCTACAAAATCGTGCGATTTGATTGGCCGAATCGGGGGTGCGACATGTCACAGGTGCGACAAATTTCTATTCCCTTATTAATTTTAGTAATATGAATATTTATAAAGCAATAGTAATTGTGGCAGATTAAAATGAAATTAGATTAAAATGAAACTGGGGACCTCTCTTGCTCACTTTTAAAGCTTATAAAATCCATATATACTCATTTATTAATAACCCTAATACTAAAAAAAACACCCAAAAATGTCTCCTAAACAATTTTAAAACTTTGCTTAAAAAATAGAAAATTTTTATTTTAATCTGATTTTATTTTAATCTGTCATAGTTATTAATAGGTTATTAATAGAAGTATTATTTAGATTTGGGATTATTTAAACATCAAATTATTTTTACATATAAAAGAAAAATATGTAGCTTCAATTCTGAATACTATTAATAATAGATTAGCTAATATTTCAAGATTTCCATAACTTAAAATTTTTAAAAATAATATTCAATTACTTGCTAGAATTACTGCAAATAAGTATCGTAACCTTATGAAAGTTTGATATTTGTTCTGAACAGCCTGGATATTGGCGAATCTATTCAAAATAAGTTATTGAAGTTTTATGAAGATTGGAATAATATGTATTTTTTAAGTCAATATAAAGAATTCACTAATAACGACTTAAAATATTTTGAGGTATATAAATAATTTTTCAACTTTGCAAATATTTTGGAATTATTTGAAAAATTTAAATTAAATAATTTTATTATCAAATATTAATATAGTTTTATTTTAATTAAAATCTAATAATAAATTGGGCGCAACAATTTGTTAAACTTTTTAAAACAAATTAAAGTTTTCAAAATTATATTCATAGATCTATCATACTACTGATTTAATTAAAAAATATGGATGTTTGAATGGATTTTCTACTGAAACTTATGAAAGTCTTCATAAAGATTTTGTTAAAATACTATATTATTTAAGTAATAAACAAAATATAGAGGATCAAATAATGAAAATGGTAATAATTGTTTAATTATTAATAATATTTTATAATATTTTTTTAAAAGTTAACTAAATTTATTTATATTAAATAGGTTCAAAGACAGGCTATTGCATTAAAATTATTTATCAAGCAAACCAAAAAATTCCAAAACTATAAATCCTTTTAAATTTACTAATCTAATTTGGACATCTGGTTTAAATAATACTCAGGAATTTATTGATCACAGATTAAAAAATTATAGGCCAAATTCTAAAGTATATTCTGGGCTTGAACATTTATAAAATATTTAACTATATATTTTAGTTCAACAAACCAAATTAATATAGATAATTATAATTAATATATATAGCTCAGTAACTTTAGAAAATAAATAGGTCTATAATTCGAGCAACAGATAATTTTTATGGTAAAGCCTGATATAGCAATATAGCAGTTGCTATAATTTCTGAAGAACTATTTGAATATTTGACAGATAAAGGAATTTGTTATGGACAGGTACAGTATTTGTTGTATTTTTTTTAAATTTTTTAAAATAGTAAACTTTTAATATTTAATTTTTAGATATACAGTCGCCTCTCTCTAATTTGAACTTCTCTAAACCGAACACTATTAAACTCTTACTAAACTGAACAAAATCTCCTAAAACATTTGTAAATTACATTATAAAGTTTGGATAAGCCATATATAACTTTTTGAAAACTTTTTCAAATTTTACATAGTAAAAAAAAGCAGTCCCAGTAGTTTGGATTAGAGAGAGTTGACTATACTTATTAATCAAATTGAAACTACTAAAAAAAATGTGGATAAACTTGCATTAATTTGGTGGCATGATTTCAAGTCTACAAAAAATCAATATTATTATGAATGTAAATTAATGGAATTATATAATATAGTTAATGTTAAAGCAATTAAAAATAATATTCATATAATTTCACACTTTGATAAAACTAATGATTATTTAGTAAATAAGTATATCTTTTAATAAAATTAATTGATAATCTATTTCTGAATAGGCAATTATAGATAGCCATATATAGTAAATTGTAACACATATGACTATTAATTTTAGTATAGTCCAAAATGCCATTTCACGTAAACAATAATCTGTTTACATTAGTTGTCAATTCATTTTTTAGTAATATCTAGGTATCTATTAAATAGATTTGAATAATATTATTATATTAAAATTAGAAAATAATGCTCTACAAGTTTACTTAGAAATTGCAAATATATTTACTTAGTAGAAAAATGACTTCACTTTGTCATGAAGTGGTATTTGTGGCTTAGCAATTTTATATAGTAAATCATATAGATTTGTGCATTGCAATTTACTATATATGGTTACACTATTATGAAATGGATTATCAATTAAATCAGTTTAGAAACATTTAAAAATAGTTCGAAATGTTTCGCTAATTAATACATATCATATAAAATTCTGTAGAGTAAAAACTAGTAAATTTAAAGTTCAGTATATTAAATTATTTAAAAGACAATATTAAGTATAAAAATATAAAGACTAAAAATAACTATTATGCAAAAATTTCGCACTATTTCGAATTAATTTACAATAATTCAGAACGCATATTTTGCAATTATAATTAAATTAAGTATTATCTAAGTTTAAAAACATTAAAGTGAAAGATCGCAGATAAAGAGTATAAAATGATTGACATTTTATAATAAATTATAGCAGACATTTAATAGTAAATTTCTATAGTGTGTGAATAGGACTTTTCTACATATAAAAGTATTTTTTACTAAGCAAACCATTTATAATTTCTAATTAAACTTTGCAAAGCCAACTTTTCTAATTCTAATAATAGTTAAATCATTAAGATTGCATTAGTATATAATGCAATATGGGTATTTATTAATTGTTTACTATAGGGTTTTTTATTATGATCAAAATGTACGGCATTTCACTTCTATATAAGGCATTTAGTAAAACTCTACCGATTTTTACTATGAATTTTAACCCTTTAACTGTGGATTACCACTTAAATTATTTTAGAATAATTCGAAAATATAACATAAAACTTAATATTTTTATGCGATAAAATAGAAAAAATCACTGTGATATTCATAGTACTAAACTAATTCGAACTAATTTGAATTGATTAAACTTAGTTAAAATTAAAGTATTTATTAAGACAAATGAAAAAATATATTAAATAAAAATCAAAATAATATTATTATATATATAAAATTAACTATAGTATAACATAAAAAAGAATAAAAAATATATAAAAACAAAAATAACTAGTTGTCGGATCCGGTGGGTACTCTATATGCAACCTTATAACTTTTGAATTATAGCTCGTAAAGGAAAAAATATAGTAACACAAATGCATTACCTGGACTACTCAAAGACTTTAAAAATAAATAAAAGAAGAAAAAAATTAAATTAAATTAAATTAAAAAAATACTTAAATCTGGTGAAATTATAAATTCAGTTTAGATAGGACCCCGAAATATACATAAATAGGTCAGGTTAATTATAGGGTTACTAAAAAAGAAAAGATCTGCAAAAAAATTTTAAAATAAGCAAAAAATTACTATAAATAAAAAAGATCTGCATAAAAAATCTCAAAAATAAGCAAACTCATACCTGACCTATCTATGTATATTTCAGGATCCTGTTTAGATTACTGGTATTCTGGCATACCACATGCAGTGCACACGCTCCTTTTTATTAGATTCTATTGTTCCCTCGTATTTTTTTTTGGTCTAAAAAAAAAAAAAAAGAAAAAGTCAAAAACTAAAAAAAAAAACATGCACATATATAAGATATTCATTTTATCTACTTATGGACCTCACACACTATGAATATTTGAGGCAGTATCTCAAGATGAAATACTTGCCACACAGACTAGACAAAAAACAAAAAAAGAAGATAATTAAAAAGAGTGAATTTACAAAGTAAAAGGAAGTTTTTTATATAAAAAAACAAAAAAACAATTTGATATGAGTCTTACAATGACATGAGGTCGATCCAGTTCTGTTCTTAGTTTATATGTACTCGCTTGAAGGACATTTCAGAATAAAGGTAATGTTTGAGAAAATTTGTAGTACCTATTTTTGTTCCCAAATGTATCAAGCATATATAAGTATATACAAATATGTGAAGTATGTTAGAAAAGGAACAGACCCTATATACAGGCCCCTTACATTTGATTTTATTTCTGCCCTTTTTACCGAATTGGGCTAGATTTTGTTGGCCTCTTTTCTTATATGTTTGACTAAAACAGTATACAATAGTAGCAACCGATTACATGACACATTGACCGAAAGCATATGCTATAGAGAAAACTAATATGCAAACAGTTACTAAATTCTTGTATAATGATATACTCTGCCACTACAGATGCTCTGACCAAATTTTATCTGACTGTGGTACCTATTTCTGCAATAAAATAATCAGCTATTGTTGAAAAAATTAAAAGTGAAGCAAAATTTTTCAACTTTATACTCCATAGGAGGACATTCATCTGATTGGCTAATGTAAATCAATTGCCTGGGTAACTTATTTATACAGTTTAAAGTACTTTTTCAAATTGTAACATTTCACAATTTTACTTAATAAAAAAAATTTTTTTTTTATAATTTGAGTAGAAGAGTGTTGTCCTTCACTATACAAAATAATCACAAAATAATCATAAAAACGGAGAACTTTACTTAGAAGCAAGTTTACTATGTATATTATTAGTAAAACAGGTATACAAGTATAATACAAGTACTGATTGCAAGAAAATAGTCGAATATGAAGAATGATCAAGGTAGTTAAAGTAAAGGTTAGATTTTAAAAGCATACTCTTACAAGCTATTAATTTATTGTATTTAGTTTAAATTACTTCTTTAAACTACCTTTTAATAACTTATATTACTTTTATTCTTGTATAGAGCTTATTAAATAAATATAATATGACTTTAGAATCGATAGTTCTGTATATGTGGCATTAATTTTTTTTTTTTTTTTTGTGTCAAAGTTCCCGCTTTGGGTGAGAGTTTATTTAATCAAGCCTGTGGATCAAGGGCGCCTCTTTGGGTGCACCCACAATTGAATTACATTGAATGAGAGTACAACTAGCCACACGTACAACTTTTGGTTGTCTAATTTAAATAGTCTACCCGAAGGTTCTACACTAGTTGCCATACCTACAACCCGACTAGGGGATTGCCTATTTAAACCCTCTGGTCCAAGCTTCGCATGTTAATCCTACTTGTGATCACCGGTACAGCCCTCTGATACATTAGTCAGTCGAAGACAGTCCCGGATGCTACCTACATCCCCTTAGGACTAATTTATCCTCGCAGGTAAACTTGGTAGAGCAGTCCCTGTCCCACACAGGTATTACCTACACTTCGGTAACTTACGCACTCACTGAGGCAAGCAACTTGCAGTCAGGGGATACCCAACCGCTACCATTACCTACTTCTGCCCTTATAAGGTTCGCTCCAACCCTGGTACCCACCATCACTTTCCTACCGGTCCTTCACCGTTTTCCCAGACTTCCAATCCAGTTGGCCCGGAAGAGTTGATCTATCCGGCATTAGGTGCCATTATGGTTTTTCTCCCCTTGGTCCCCAATTCCTCAACATGGGTCCTTTTCCTCTGGTGTGACTCCGGCGGTCAGGTTGGTAGACCTTGCCCCCAAGGACAACGTCCGGTTCCCCGGTTTCGGTTCAATATTCCAGTTTTGGTTAGCACCGTCGAAGATCAGAGCTACCTCCTTACTCGGGACTTGCCAAATGGGTTTCTGTTTCTCTGGTTCCTTGGATTTGTCTGTGTCACGAGACACAACTTCGCCCGAAAGCTCCCATTCAAGATGGTAACCAAGGACTACAGGTGATGTACCCAACCGATCGACAAGAAACAGTTACTGGAACACAGGTCTATTTTTTCAAAAGCGTCGCCAGTGGGATTTGAACTTAAGACCTGCCACTTGGGGGTGACAACTTACCAACTTCCCTAAGTCGCCACACCCTTTTATATATGTGGCATTAATTAATAATACTGTATATTAATTAATAATATAAAGACAATGTAGTAGTTGTAATAATGAAAAATATTTATTATCATTTAAGAATTTACATAAATAAAAAAAATGAAATTTCTTGTTTTTTCTTTTGAGAGGTACATTAATTAGAGAAATATACAGTATATAAATAAGTAATGTTTGTTGTTATTAATTAATAATATATTTTGAGGATAGTAACATTTCTAGCGAAGGCAGTGATCATTAAAACTAGATTTTTCTTGAATATATAATTTATACTGTAAAAAAATATAACAGATAAGCTTTGCTGATATAATTTCATTATTTGATTGATAACAATTTGATTGGTTAATTATCATAGAAAATCACGGGTAGATCTGCAAAAATTGACCAATCATATGAATGTCTTCCTATGATCTTATACTACCCTCATACTAATAGCCTAGTAAAATACTTCAATAGAATGTTGTGCGAAGTTCTAGAAAAATTGATACAAAATGTAGTAGACTGGAATTTAATGATTCTCTCTATTCTTTTTGTATACAGCACTGCCCAAAATTCTACTACAAAAATGATACTGTTTTTTCTAGTATACGGATAAAAGGTAAACAACCCATCCACCCAAGTCTAACCAAAGAAGGATTAGAAGAAACAATTTTATAAGGTTTTTTGAATTAGTCAACATAATGCCTGTAATAAGAGACAAACTATAGAAAATGTCCACTAGCAATAGATAAAAGACAAAACCTACCATGATCAAAAACACTACCTCAGTGTCAGATTTGACATTGGAGAGAAAGTTTTTTTGGTAAAAGGTACTCCTATAGTCATAAATTAAACCTGAAATGTCAAGGCCCCTTTTATTTTTTTATTTTTTATTTTTTTTAATTAAAGTGCCTGTCTTGGGACTTAGGAATTTTATTCAAGATATTAGGGCCATTGGTATTTTCTAGGGGAATACCAGTATTTGTTACATAGACAAGGATACATCTAGCTACACGTACACTTTTGGTGTCTAATTTAAGTGGTCCGCCCAAGGGTTCCACACTAGCTGCCATACCTGCAACCCAACTACGGGAATTGCCTATTTAAACCCTCTGATCCTAGATGAGGATACATCTAGCCACACATACACTTTTGGTGTCTAATTTAAGTAGTCCACCCAAGAGTTCCACACTAGCTACCATACCTGCAACCCAACTACAGGAATTGCCTATTTATACCCTCTAATCCATGTTCCGCCTGCCAACCCATCTTGTATCACCAGAACAGGCCCGTTATATAAGTTAGTCAGCCAGTTCCAGACAGAGACCCGTAAAAATTTTTTGTGTTATACAAAATCTTTATTTGCGTTATTGCAAAAATTTGTATTAATTTGTAATAAGATATTAACTTTATATTAATTTGCGATTTGTTTCAGAAAACATCAAAAATTTACTCAAAATTTGTTCTGACCTTGCTCGTCTTTTATGTTCATTCATTTTCTCTTTCGGAAACTTTAATTTAGCACATTATCTGATATTATTAGTCAATCAAATTTATAGAATACATGTGAATTTTACCCTTAGAATTTGGTTTAATTTGTATTATCAATCTAAATTTGCAATAGTTTGTATTAATTTATATACAAATTTTTACAGGTCTCTGGTTCCGGATACTTATCTGTTGCCTTAGGACCCAGCCAGGTATTTCCAGTCCTGTTATCCTCGACGGGAGACTTGGTAGAGCGGTACCTGTCCCATATCAGGTATTTAGTACTTATCGCTATGACCGAGGCCAACACTTGCGAGACAGGGTTACACCTGTTCTCTTACCAATACCTACGTTTGCCCTTGTAAGGTTTGCTCCAACCCCGATACCCACTATCACTTTCCTACCGGTCCTTCACTAGTTTTCCCAGACTTCCAATCCAGTTGGCCCGGAAGGGTTGATCTACCTGGCATTAGGTGCTATCATGGTTTTTCTCCCCCTGGTATCTACTTCTATAACATAGGTCCTTTTCCTCCGGTACCCGATCTGGCAGCCAGATTGGTAAACCTTGTCACTGAAGTCGGCGTCCGGTACTTCGACTCCAGTCCAATATTCTGGCTTTGGTAGCACCGTCGAAGATTTTTGCTACCTGCTTACTTAGGTCTTGCCAAATGGGTTTCTGTTTCCCTGGTTCCTTGGATTTGTCTGTGTCATGAGACACAACTTTGCCCGAAAGCTCCCATTCGAGATGGTAACCAAGGACTACAGGTAATATAGCCAACCGATCGACAGGAAACAGTTACCAAAACACAGGTCTATTTTTTCAAAGTGTTGTCAGTGGGATTTGAACCCTAGACCTGCCACTTGGTGGTAACAACTTACCAACTTCTCTAAGTTGCTACACCCTGTCAAGGCCCTTTTATATTCATGATAAAATATCTAATAATGCCTACAAGTTACAGACTTTAGAAAGAAAGGTGATCTCCTCCCCATTTAACTTGAGTCTGTTTAAATGATACTATGACTAATAAAAGCAGAACACAAATAATAATAATAATGAAAAAAAAGCAGTTGATTCAACAGTTGTGTGCAGGAGTTGTGCAGAGTTAAGGAGCATATAACAAGGAGAACGCTTCATGAAAATATGAGCATAATTTTTTTTTTTTAGTTTGTATATTTATATTAGATAAAATTGACTAGTTTTTTTTTATTTTCTTTTTGTATTGTGTTGATTTTTTTTAGTATTTGGTAGTTTTTAGTTTTTTTTTTTTGCTAAGGAAATAGAAAGATAATCGAGTAAGTGATTTTTTATGGAACGTAAAAAACTAAAATAGAGAGAATTGTTAGGAGCAACCCAATATCCTGTGACACATGTATCTATATATAGGGGTGAGTCAGTAGAAAAGGGACAAATCATTTTTAGTTAATTTTTTTTAATTTTTAAATTAAAATATCTTGATAACTATTTAATCAAATTTGCTAAAAAATTTTTTATTTTAATATTGAAATTATATAGAATTAAAATAAAAAAAATTTATTAAATTTATTAAGTTAGTTGTTAAGATATTTAAGCTTAAAGTCAAGAAAACTTTTACTTATAAAAACTTGTCCCTTTTTTACTGACTCACTCCCATATGACTGCACTGGGATAGACACATTTTTTGTTTAAAAAAAAAACTTACTTGCAGCAGGTACTACAAAAAATTCTGTATCCAAGCTGTACCCCAAGCCTCAATCTAGATAAGAAGCTCTGCCACTAATCGTAAAGAAATCAGTAAGAAAAAGAAGATCGAAGAAGGATCAAATCAAGGTAGTGATGGCCTGGATCAACTTAATAATGAAAGGCATTAAGAAAATAATCAGAAAAAATGCACTCTTTGTTTATATATTAGTTATAATGATAGAAATATACTAAAAATAGAAAAAATTATTAAAATCATGATTTTAAAATTGATTCACCTGCAAGGCTAAATCGGGTACAGTATGAGACCATATCATAATTTTCATGATGAAAAATTAAAAATAGTAAAATTAAATGCATACTCTCATGATTAATGTAGTATTAATGTTGTTAGCTGAATTGTTTTATGCTTGTAGAAATATTTCAACATTTGATATTTAGTCTACCAAATGTCTAAATATTGCCGAAATTCTAAATTATACCAAAATGTCTAAATAATATTGAAATGTTTAAGTAATGTCGAAATATCTAAATTAAGAAATATATGTGAAAAATATGGGAATAGGTTCACTATCCAAACAATCTCTAGTGTTTATACTTAAATGTTAATACCTATGACAAAATCTCCAATCTAGAACTAATTATTTGAATCTGTAGCAATCATTTTTATATCTGTTAAACGCATAAACTACTGACCTCTCAGTTAAAATTTCCTAAAACCACATCCTGACTAGTGTTCTGACTTGTTACAAAAATTCCAATCCAGGTCACCCACGGGTGGGTCTCCCAGGTCATCCATTGAACACTAGGCAAGGTCACGTAAATTTTTTGAATGCAATTTTTTGAAAAAAATTGAAATTTTTGCTCCAAATCAAAATTTATTAAAATTTCTTTAATTTTTTCTATATGAATTTAATCATGTAATATAAAATGATTGGTCTTTGATTGTGCCGGTCATGTGATTGCAATTCAATTCAAAAAATGAATATTTAACATCTTTTTAATTCCAGCTGGAATCATATGATTACGACTAACTCAATGCTAATTCAACAAAAAAATTGCTATGAGTTATCTGCGAGTGGGCAGTTTAATTCTAAAAAAAAAAAGAAAAAAAAATTGCCATGGGTCACTTGTGGGTAGGCAGTTTAATTTTTTTTTAAAAAAAAATTTGCTATGGGTCACCTGCGAATAGGCAGTCTAATTTTTTTTTAAAAAAAATTGCTACAGGTCACTTGCAGATGGGCAGTTTAAATACAATTTTTTATTTATTATATCATGACACATTAAATTAAAAAAAAAAGTCAAAAAAAAAATTAATTTTTGTTCGTCATATCACACTATATTAAAGTTAAAAAAAAGAGTCAAAGAAAATTGATTTTTTTTGTCATGAGATAGTAATTATTTATTCGTCATAATGATAATCTAAATTAATATTGCTTACTGTATGTTTCTGAAAATAAGCTACCTTTTTTTGCTGATTTTTAACAAAAAAAAAACTGTGAGTAGCTTATTTTTGGGTTATTTACTATTTTAAGTAATTTAAAGTACAACAAAGGGTAGCTTATTTTCGAATACAAAACTCTAACAAGTAAAATAAATAAATACCGGTAAATATGCTGTAGACAATAAATAAATATACTGTAGACAATAAATAAATATGTTATAAACAATAAATAAATATGCAGAAAAAAATTGGGGTAACTTATAAAATGATTGATTATAATCGCTACATAGTAAAGTCTAAATTTTACTAAGGAAATCGACAAAGCCGCATAAGTAGCCTTGTTTAGCAGATCAAAATACGCATACTCTAAAAATTTCATAAAAATCAGAGAACTTTTTAGAGTATGCGTATTTTGATCTGCTAAACAAGGTTACTTATGCAACTTTGATCAATTTCCTTAGTAAAATTTAGACTTTACTATGTAGCAACATTTATCGATCGTGGGGTAGCTTATTTTTGGAACTAAAATTTTGTTAAATATTTTTTGGTGCAACAAAGGGGTGGCTTATTTTCGGGTCAAAGGCGTTTTGACGTTTTTGAATCAAAACTGAGGATAGCTTATTTTAGGATGTAGCTTATTTTCAAAACTAATTCCGCAAGTAAAATTTTCTTTGAATCTGCGGGTTTTATTATGTTAGGGTCGTGATATATATTATGTAATATAATTTTACTATACCCCCTACCTCCCTCCCCCTACATAAGAGAAATTTGATTGGCTATTATGAACTTCTATATTTAACGTAAGATTTCAGATACTCCCCTCCCCCCTAAAATATTAGTAATATCTGTCACCACCCTTATATATATTACACATTTTTATTATGTTTACAAAAATTATTAAGCTTTTCCGCATATTGAAACAAAATTGAATTTTAAACACTGGCCATAATTTAACTCAGAATACCCGCACACCCGTGGATGACCCAGGTAACACTTACTTGGGTTAGAACACTAATTCTGACTAATACATAAAAATACAAAGGTCTCTAACATACACCCATATAGCTAAATAGAGAATCAGATATCATCCTGCAGCATCTGTTTCAGGTCCTTGTACTGCTATTGCAGCCATAGAGCCTTTTAACTAAAAAGGTCCATTGCAGCTGCAGAGCCTAACTATTTACTAATTAGGGCTTGACTGTGCTATGGAGCCTAACTATCTATCAATAAAGTCCTTGCAGGCCACTGCAACTGTGGAGCCTAATTATCCACTAATAAGATCCTTGTACAGCTACTGCAAAGCCTAACTATCCACTTATAATGTCCTAGCACTGCTACTGCAACTACAGAGTCTAACTATTCACTAATAAGGTCCTTGCAGCTGTAGAGCCTAACTATCTACTTAGGGTTTGCAACGGGCTGGGCCAAACCTGGTAATTTGTGGGTTGGGCCAGGCTTGGGCCCAAATTTTAAGCCCATGATTAATTGGGCCGGGCCTGGGTTGGGCTTGTAAAATAATGGGCCAGGCCCGGGTTTTATAAAAAGGCCTGATAAAACCCAGCAATACTCATTAAAAATATATAGTTTTTACTAGTTACAGGCCTATTATATTTAAATTAGATGTTAAAATTTTATTTCTTTTTAAACTATAATTTTTTATTTTAGTTAGCTATTTTTATAATTCTTGAAATACCCAATAAAAATTAACCAATAATATTCTAGTTAATTTGGTAAAGTGTGTAATTTTTAGCATAATATAATATAATAGATTCAAGAATATATATTTTAATAATTAAGTTATTTAGAAAATATAATTATCTTAGTGTTTCAAATCAAAAATTGATTAGTTGTCAAGTTGCCAACTAATCAATGATAATTTTATTAATCAATTAATTGATTGTTGATGATTAATTAATTAGTAATACTATTTGCAAATTATGAATTGGGTCAGGCTTGTTGGGCTGGGCTTGGGTTGGGCTGGGCTTGGGTTGGGCGGGCCTGAGTTGGGCCAGGCTTGGGTTGGGTTGAGTTGGGCTGGGCTAACCTTGGGCCAGGTTTGGGCTTATATTTCAAACCCGTGATGAATTGGACCGAGCTTGGGCTAGGTTTATAATTCTACAGGCTGGGCTTGGGTTTAGGTAAACCCGGCCCATTGATTAAATGCTTATATGTGTTGTGCCTCAGATCGATTTTTGCGTCAGATCTAATCTGACATGCGTTAGATGCTGATTTTCAGGTAATGCAGGTCACTTGTCAATTACCATATGACGTGTATAAGTTGTAATCCGAGGTTTTAAACTAACGCACGATTGTAATCATATTAATTAATCAAATTTAATTTTTTTATTATTATTAATAAAATTAAAAAAAATAAATAAATAAAAATAAAAAAATGAGTGCAACAATGAAATCATAACAATTAGCGAATCATACTACTACTATGTAATTAATTGAAAAATGTAATCAAATACAAGCGTAACAAATTATAAAGATGTACAGTATACCTACAATTTTTCGTTAATATAAAACTCCACACACCAAAACTAAAAGAACAACCCAATAGAAATAAGCACTAATAAATAGTACAAAACTCCACAGTAGTATGAAAAAATATATATATAGCAAAACAACTTGAAAACAACAAACTTGCATTACCGAATCCAACACAACAACCAATAATTCCAACTAACAATAAAATCATACCCAAAAAAGAAGCGTCAGTAAATGCAGAAAAAACAGCATAAACAACACACAAGAGATAAAGAAAATTAGTTAATACAAATAAAAAAAAACAAGTGATAAACTAACTGATTTTAATAACGACAGTTTCAAAAATTTAAAAGCAATGACTCCTACAACGAAATCACTCCTAAAATGAAGAAAGATTAGTTACAAAAAAAAAGTCAACAAAACAACACAAATGATAACTTACTGACTTTAACAATAATGACAACTCAAAAGCGATAAAATCACTCTAAAAAGAAATGCTAATAACAGAAAAAACCCCAAAAAAGAAAACGTAATGACAAAGTGATAATCTCGATAATCTTTACAACTTTAACGACAAAGGCTCCAAAAAGACAACCAATGACGAAATCTTAACTGGAATATAAGCTAGTAATATAAAAAAATATATATATATATGTTGTGCCCCAGATGACAATCGGGCCAAATTAAATTTAGGGTTAGAGTAAAATTAAAGTAAAATTAGAGATCAGTTTAGGCCAATTTTTATTTTTGGCTGTAAAATTAACATCTGGGTCGTCCCAATTGACAATTGGGACAAATTTAGATTTGGGGTACAACATATATATAGCAAAATTTAAAAGCTTACCTGAAGTCTTAAGAGGGCCTGAAAAAAATTTTTTTAGATTTTGATGATCTTGCAACAGATTACAACCCATGCACGTTAAATGACCAATTGACAAGTAACATGCATCACCTGAAAATCAGCATCTGACACAAGTAGCAATCTGAGGCACAACATATGCACATAAATTTTTATAAATTCTTATAATCTGCAACTATTTTTTTATTTAGTTGCAGCTCGCAACTAATTTAAAAATGAATTTCAGACACTGATAGGGACTTTACAGGACCCCAAAGAACTCTAATACAACTTAGATAATTTCAAAAAAAAAATTTGTATAGAAATTCATCAAACATTGCATTTGTATATAGTAAATTTTCAAAATTTGCTCTATTTATATATCTATTTGGCTAAAATACTGCTAAAATTATACAAACTTAGATCTAAGTTGTATTAGAGTTCTTCAGGGTCCTGACCTTATACTGCTATTGCAACCACAGAGCTCAACAACTAACTACAAATATCTACTATAGCCATAACTAATGCTACTAATACTTACCAGACACTTAAAATTGGGAGGTGGCAGGAGATAGAGCTGGCCTTTACCAAGGCAAGTGATAGATAACTTACTCTATTCCAAACAAAAAATCCTTATAACTTCATCTTAATGCCCACATGCCCACAGCCTCCTATTCATATGCAACGTAATGTCAGCTGATCTTGCAATAATGACTGCTCCATCACTTTGTTGACGAGCTTAACATTAGAGGCTTATACCACTTTTTTACAGTAAAAACTTATTTTTTTTTACTGTTTTATAACCGAGACCTTGCTCTTTGTCATTTATTTATTATATTATTACATGCAGAAGAGAAATAATATATTACAAATATTTGAGAAAAAGAAACTCAGACTTCATAATGGCCTTCCGCTACTTTTAATCTTTATCTGAGGTCTAAAGTTAGCGGAACAAAGTTATGTTGTTATAACCTGTCCGATTACAAATAAAAATTGTTAACACCATAACCTTGTCCCGTTCAAAATGCCCCAGGTCCCAGTATGTTAAACAGAAAGCAGTCATATATAAACTGGACTTCTTAAAACAAAGCTTCTAGAATCTTCTTCTAGTGGTTTCTCCTTAAGTCTTGCACATCTTTTCACGTACTTGTTTCCAGGCCACTCATGATGATTATATCCAATACAGTAGATGCATTTCCTTTTTGGAATCAGTAACACTGCAGATCTTTTGGAGAGGTACGCCAAAAAGCCCACTTTTTGAAAATTCTTCACAAACCATGATACCAAAAAGAGTGCATATGTAGCTATAGTAAGAACAGTGGTTCTTCCCATATAGTCCAAAGATCTAGCAAGAAAATGCCAAGAACTTCTCAATATGTAGTGAGTGATAAACTCTAAGCTTGTCAGCAGATATCTATGAACTTTATCTCTAAATGACAAGTGCCACTTTTGTGGTGAGTGACAAACTCTAAAGCTATTAGCAGATACTCAGTTAACTGTATCTCTAAATAATAGCTGCCAGATTGCATGTTTTCATAGTTTTTTACTATTTCTTTTAAGATTTACTTCTAAAGTGTTAGTATATTTGTTGGTACAAGTAATCAGCAGATAGAGTTACAGAAGATCTTACAGTAAAAACATTTATTATTGACAACAATGCTAATGCTACATATTTTATTGTTTATATTTAATTTAGACATTTAGTCATATAGTATTTTATTTAGTAGATATTTAGTCACATAGTATTTATTTAGTCAACTATTTAGACACTTAGTCAAATTTAGACTTTTGACATTTCAAAAAAAAATAATGTCATATCAAAATATATTTAGACACCTAATTGCCTAAATGGTTGACTAAATTAAGTATTTCGACTAACAATATTACTCATGATAGAAAGTATCTAAATCAGTCATTAATTGAAAAGGTGGAAGAAAATGGCATGATATTCTTTTCTTCTTTTTTTCGAATTTCTTCTTTTTATTTCTTTAAGAATTTTTATATATAGATTCAAAAATTTGTCTAAGAAAAATATAGATGTGTGTGTCCAAAATTGTAAAAATTCAAAGATAATAAATAAAAACTCACGTATTCTTTGAGTCCAAGAATTTCTTTTATTCCTGTGTAAACCTTTTTTCCTGTAACAAGCCCGATAAGCCTTACCTTGCCAAATCGTCCTGCCTCTCTACATCAGACTTGTTACGAGATCCTGTGTGTATGAGTTTTTTTTTGGTGTGTGATTGGTTGTTTGTTTATATCACTCGCCCAGCATCTTCGACAATAGTCATGTTGATCCTACCCTAATAGTATTAGCATTATTATGTATTCTAAGTGGCTGGGTGGTATAGTTATAGCATAACGCTAGTTTTTTCGTGTAATGCTAGTTTTTCAATGTACTGCTTAATTATTAGCGCATCACTAGGAATTCAGCATAACGCTCTAAAATTTTTAAATGTATATAAAGGCTTGCTCTCGCCTTGATTAATAAAAAAAGATACCTTTCCCAAAATTCCTACAGTATATAAAATCAAAGTTACATAATTTTGTTCCTTTTTCCGTGCCAATAAATTACTGCCCAATTCATGCGACCTTTTAACGTCAACCATCGGAGTTAAACTCAGCATGAAAGTACCAAGCTCTCCCATACGATGGTGACACTACATAGAAATCAAGATAATTCCAATGAAATTCAACAATATATAGTGGTTATGCCAACGAGGAAGTTCTGCAACTAATGGTGAAAATCTTATGTAAAACTAACAAAGCTCCCGTGGAAAAGCCGCGGGCAAAAGCAAGTAGCTATATATGCCAATCCAATTAGATTCGCGGTATAATAAATATATTAATTATATATAACGTCATGTTATTTTGGGATGCGCGTAATGAAATCAGATTAAAATGTGAATTTCTATTTAACCTTATATCAACTCTTCTCCAAAACTAATCTTTAACCTTAACCCCTAATCCTAAAAAATACGGCCCAATTTTATTTTTCGATGGCTTGCCGATTTCATTTTAATCATTTAAGTTCATGCACGGATCTCCCCATATACTTTCCTTAAATACTATTTATTTTTTGCACCTGCCAATATGCCCCAATATGTACTGTACGTACGTATATACACATTTCACCCCACAGCATACTATTTGATGATAGTTGGTTTAATGATAGTTATCATTATTAATGGTGATTATATCGTTAATGATAATTGTCGCAGCTGATGCTGAAATTTGGGATCTCGATTTGAAACTATAAGCCCTGCTAAAATACACAAATACTCTTTAAATATCAAATCTACTCCCAAACCTCACCCTAACCCTATAAGACAAAAACAAAAAAATCACCACAAAAAAATTTTAAAATTTCATATCAAAGTAGGTCAAAATTTCAGCATCAGCCGTTTTCAGCATCAGCTGCGACAATAATTATCATTACTATATCCGTAATTGCTTCTGCACCACTTTTCAGTACTATACTATATTGCGCCTCCATTTATGGGTTAAGTTCACTAAATATACATTACCTGTATCTACCGTCTGACCCACGATTTACCTAAATTTAATATTTCCGCCAAGCTTTTCCAAAGAAATCATACAATAAACCATTCATATAATCAATAATTTATCTTAATTTAACTTCAATATTTTCATCAAGCTTGTGTGATCTATTATAAAACCCCAAATTTGCCAAAACCGGTGTAAAAGTCGATCCTGCCCGATCGATGAGTGCGGTATCCAACGTAGTACAATATTCGATTTCTCCATTTTCTTTTTCATTATTTTTGTATTTTAGTTATTTTAGATATTTGTAAATTGAATAAAACATAATTAATTAATATCGGTATTATTGATTTTAGTGTGTAATTGAAAAGTATGTAACTAAACGACTCAAATTCACCTTTAATAAAATTAACTCCTGAGTTACAATTTTATAGATGTTCCCAAATAACATTCTTTACAAGCTATCCCTATAAATATCATATTTTTTGTGTTCCCGTTATTATCGTCAAAGTCATTATCAATGGTGAGAAAAGAAAAAGAACCAAACTTGTACCACGCACCTTTATTTAATAATAATTTAGAAATTGATAAATCCTGTGATCCATTGTTGTCGTCGTTATTATATCAATCAGAGTAATCCCATATTTCATGACACATAATCCTGAAATAAGCAGAACACCTGAAAAATAGAACAAAGCAGAACTAGTAATATTGGATTTACATAATGAGCAGTAGAAGACTTATTTCCGGTATTGTTTCTAATCAACACTTATTTTGGAGTTTCAGTTTGTTCCGTTATAAATTTGAATATATTGTGCTCTTTAATACTACTCTATAAATCACCCGTTCCTGGTTTTAGCGCGACAAGTCGCGCAGCTACCTAATTTTAGAAGTGATTGTCGGTGAAATACGGACCTTGAAATAACATTGACAAATTAAATTTAATGCGGGCCGTGATTCAAATAGCTCCTTTGGGCGTTATTTTGTTTATATTGAATTGAATAATTTAAAGTACATGATTTAGTTATAACATACAACTCATCTGACAACATAAAAGACTATATAAACTAATTTTATATAAATAACTTAAGCAAAATTTGAAAAAAAACATATTACATAATATTAATCTTTGTGACTACTATTATTATATAATTAAAAAAATGCATTCGTAAATATCTTTTGGTACTATAGTTTCTCTTGTTTATTTCAATAATATATGCGATTTTCAATATGATCAAATTTCAAAACTTAATCGTTACTAATGATGCCTGACGAAACTCACGTGACCCGACGAAACCATATAATTTCGTCAGGCATCTATAATCATTACCATACTGAAACAATGTACATTATTATAATGAGTATTGTAACTGGTGATGTTTAATTCCTTCAAAAGTTGATATATTGCAAAAAGAGCTTTGCAAATACTTTTCAGCTTTCAATACTAAATTTATTTCTATCATGATGTAAGGAGTTAAATATTGTTGTATGAAGTGCTTTAACGTTTTCTTCCTTCAATATAATTACTACTAATTCAAAGTAGTATTCTTGAAAAAAACTTACTATTTATTCGTAATCAGCAAATTTTCATAAAGATTTAAAGAAATAAGTGAAATATAGTATTATTTTTTGATAAATTTATTATTATCATAGATAGCATGTATATTTGTTAAAATTTTCAGCTTCTTATTTGTCATTAAAAGCATAATAATCACAAAATATTTAATAGCACTTACAATATTACCCTTGAATTCTCAATTATTATAACTGTTTTCGCAAAGAAAAAAGATTTCATGTAATACATACTCCGCATTTATAAATAAGCAGTCTAGAAATTTAAAAAAAAAACATCCACATTTAATTAGGAAAGACGCTGTTTTTGAACCATGGTATTTTTCACCGGTGGTATTGAAAAAGAGGATATTTTAGTTCTTTTGCATTTAGTTCTAAAGACATGTATCCTTAGGGTGTTCAATCGACTAATTAATCAAAACATAGTTAGGGTACATAATGTAGATCACTAATTTCGAAGATTATTTTTGATTATACTTCCTCTACGTATGAAAATACGGAAAATAGAGGACTAGCTCGCATTTTCTTAGCAATGTACTAGTCGTTCATAAGCTACTTTATTTTATTTGAAAGTTTTTACCATTTTCTTTCTTATAATAGATTTCTTAATAATATTTTTTGTAATTTTTTTGACAATTTACAAGAAATTTTTTTTACAATATATTTATAAAACTAATAAAAAGGGCTCTACTACATGAAAGAGAATGATGAGAACTTTCAGATAAAAAAAAAATCGTTTAAGATTAATTAGGTCATTATTGAGAAAAAGTACTTTGAATTTTTGATTTTATATATAAACGATCATCGTTTATCATAAAAATTGATAAAAATCGAAAATTCAAAGTACTTTTTCTCAACAATAGCCTAATTAATCTTAAGCGGTTTTTTTTTATCGGAAAGTTCTCATCATTCTCTTTCATGTAATAGAGCCCTTTTTATTAATTTTATAAGTAGATTGTAAAAAAATTTCTTGCAAATTTCAAAAAATATTTCAAAAAATATTATTAAGAAGTCTTATAAGAAAGAAAATGGCGAGAACTTTCGAATAAAATAAAAGTAGCTCATGAACGACTAGTACATTGCTAAGAAAATGTGAGCTAATCCTCTATATTCCATATTTTCATACATAGAGGAAGTATAATCAAAATAATCTTCGAATTCCATTAGAAAATCCGAAATTAGTGATTTACATTATGTACCCTGACTATGTTTTGATTAATTAGTCGATTGAACACCCTAATGTATCCTACACCAGTGACGATTTACAAGTCAGCTTTTATAATCAATCATAGAATATTAAATATTCTGTAAAAGCATTCGCTCGGTAATGTTATTATTTAAAGTATAACTAGTATACTAGCGACTTTTCATATATATTTTGTAATTACTTGAGAGCAACATTGTCATTGAATCCAATGGAGGAATTTCCTTTTTCCTTAATAGATAGCAAGTTGCCAAAACCTATTCGACGCTAGTTATGTCTAAAACCAGTTAAATTTCCCTTATTGTCGTTTTGATCGATAAAGCTAACTAAAAACCAGATATTACTTGCCATTAAATATGGCTGTAATACTCCTTGATAGACTTTATATGATTTCTTATTGCACTAGGTGGGAATGATGATTTTAATGTGATAACTAAAACTGGTGAATCTCTAACCACTATATATTTCGAGCACATTTGGTTATTTTGAGACATGCTTAGGCCATTTACTAAATTTTGCAATTAATGGAACCGTTAACAAAAAAATAAATAAATAAATAAAAAAATCGGTTGAAATCACTATTTAGTAAATCGGTTAATAATAGTTCCCTTTAATAAATTAAAATATAGTTTATGAAAGAATTATTTTGTTAGAAGACCACAATGCGTTACTTATTTTTAAGGTAATGTTCCTTATTCCCTTAAATGGTTGCCTAGCCTAATCATCTTGAACCTACTTAATTCAAGATCATTTTCACTGGTTTCGTTCACGTTCCGCAGATATTCATGAAAAAGTTTTCAAAAAATTAGACTCAAGGATTATAGATGTGATATAATGATATTCAAAATAAGGCCTTTGTAAACTTATTTTTTTCAAGAAAATGCATTTTATTTACCTTTTAAATTCCGTTCGAATGCATGAAAAATTTCAAGCCTTAAAAACTAAATAGAATATATATAAATACCTTTTATCTATTATTCTGTAATGACATTGTTGACAATGTATAAAATATCAATAAGGTTTACTGTAAATAATATCAATATTAAATAAATAATTTACAATAGTTTGGCAATTCTTCAAGCGAAACATCCTTTTTTATTTATGTAATAGCATAAGTTATCTGGTATAAAAGAGCCGGATCCTATCGATTTCTTGACAATACTTTCCTGACAAGCTAGCCCGCATTAGGTTATATTAGTATTAATTCCGGCCAATTATTGTCTGGATTTTATTTTCAGGAAAGTAGTTGTCAAGCAAACGATAGAGGCCCTAAAAAAGTATATATATTATAAATTTATTCTTTTTGTAAATTTTCACCGGCCCAAGACAATGTATGCTGCACTCAAATTTTCTAGTTGCATAAGTCGATTCGAAGTGAAAATTGATTCGATAATTTTTGCCCAGTATTGTATACTAATTATGCATTAGTAAAATTATTCCCCACTTCGCAGTAAGTATATATTATCGTGCAAACACTTATGATCATGAAAAAATTTCTTATTGTTATTTTTTGTATGTTATTACGTAAGCACAACAATCCCAAATTAAAACTCCGTTAGCCAATCACAACTTTTAAATCATGATCATAATTGCACGATAACATCGATATTGGATCATGCGATGATAAATATCACAATATTTGTTCTGTCGGAACAAATGATTGGTTGAAACGTGCCGCTACGCGGCACGTGTCAGCCAATCATTTGCTCCGACAAAACAAATTTCACAATATAGGTGCGTCAAACAGTTGACATCCAATCATATGCGCAGAATTTTAAAGACCCAGAAAATACGTTAGTTTTGAAACTTACGGTTAAACGTCTTTGATCATGCTGTATACAAGATCCCCCAAAATGTTTATAAATATTAACTAGAAATGGATAAACCAATAAACTATATTATCTAAAATTTTTTATGATTCAACAATAACTAAATTTTTTCTATTTCACCTAACTAACAATTAAATATTTATGAGCTTAATTATTTTAAACTGCTATATTAATAAAAATAATTTTTTATTACTTAATATATTTACATAGAGAACATATTTTTTAAACTTAATGTTCTCAAAAAAAATTTAATAGAGAACATCTTAAATTTTGTAAATGTTCTCAGATTAAAGTGATGTTCTCATGAGAACATGAGAACATAAGATTTCCAACACTGGATACAACAACCCATATGAACCGAACCTGAGAAAGCATCGGAATGGACCTGGCATACTTTCGGAGAAATAGTATTTATGAACTTGAACCTCATACCAAAAAACCAAGCATTAATATTTAGAGAAATAGAGAAATATTTCACCTAATGCGAAATTGAATCACTAAATGAAGATGACGAAACGGAAGTGCAACCCATGATAGAATCAGAATTTAACACTTTCAGGAAGAAATATGAACAAATAACAACTAAAGAAATTATTGCATTAGAGAAATACAAATACGAAGTGAATTTGGAAGTAAACAGATTACGCGGAAAAATTACCAGAATTAATAAGTGCCTTAACAGTTATTACGGTAGAAAATACTTACTATTATTCGATTACAAAGATAGATTTAAAGTATCGGAGAAACTCAACTGTAACCCGACATTTGAAGAAATAAAGTACAACTTACCAACCGAATACTGTATAGTAAAATCCGGCAAAACGTATACCAGTATGAAATCAAAAAAATCGGCGAAAAGAAGAATACGATATACCGATTGAAAATCCACACAGTTAAAGACTATCCTAGTGTTGATGAAACGTGCATATCAACACTAGATCAACTGGCGCAATCTTACCCGAATTATCACTTAACTTGATAATCACCGCCGGCCACGTAGATCGATGCCTCAACCCAAGAAGCCTCAACCAAAGCACTAAACTAACTATATAAATCTACATGTTCCGCAATAGATCAGCTGATCTCGGTTGTCCACTATAAATAAGTAAATGGTATGCAAAAAATAATTAAACTTAAGGTCTTTCTCGAAATGGAACGACCATCCAAATATGCTTATACAGCTCTTAAAGCCATTGAAGATGTTTCTGATGAACTCCGTGACATAAGCATAAAGGTAATTTCCAACGTTGATAAGATTAAATTTAGTCCTAAAATAAGTTAACTATTTTACTTAAATGCTCAGATACATGAAAATCCAGAATTGGCATATGAAGAAAGATACGCACATAATCTATTAGTTAATTATTTACAAGAAAAAGGGTTTAAAGTAACCCCTCATGCTTTTGGACTAGAAACCGCATTTGTAGCAGAGTTTCAATCTAAGGATGGAAAAGGTCGTGTTATTTCATTTAATTCTGAGTAAGTAATATTAACTACTTTAAAATAAATCTTTGAAATTTCTCTTTTTACAAAGTTTTATTATATCTAAATATTAGATATGACGCTTTACCGGATATTGGTCATGCTTGTGGTCATAATCTTATCGCAATTAGTGGAGTTGGCGCTGCGATTGGTCTCAAAGCAGTTCTTGAGAAATTTAACATTAGAGGAACTGTAAAATTATTTGGAACCCCAGCAGAAGGTATTTAAATTTTTATTTATTAATTAATTTAAAAATAAGATATCTGATATAACGTTACATATCTACTTATTTTTAAGAAAAAGGTAATGGAAAAATTGATTTAATTGATGCCGGTGCATATAATGGAGTCGATGTTTCATTAATGGTTCATCCAGGGTGACATTATATTATATTAGTATTTAATATTTGCAATACTTTTGAAGTTATTATTGATTATTAATAATTTATGAATGCATTAGTCCATTCAATGGAGCTTTTGTACCTTTTCTGGCGGTTCAGACTGTATATGTCGAATATTTTGGGAAAGCTTCACATGCTTCAAGTGAAAATTTTATTTTATTTTTTATTTATTTATTTTTAAATTTTTTAAATATTTAATTTATTGCTTAATGGATTGTTAGTAAGCCCCTTTGATGGTATTATGAAATTTCAGTTTTTTATTTTTTAATGCCTTTTATTTAGTAAAGTTGTTTAATAACTTTTATCCAAAAATTAAAAATGACATTATAGGAATTAATGCATTGGATGCAATAAATTTGGCCTATATTAATATTGGATTATTGAGACAACAAATTCTACCTACGAACAGGTGTAGATCGATTATTTATTTATTTTTTATGATGATTTATTACTTAATATTAATTGACATATTGTAGAATTCATGGAATAATTACTGATGGAGGAAAATCCTCCAATGGTTTGTATTGTTTATAATGTATTTTTACATAAAATTGAAAGGCAATGATCAATTAATCCATTTAACTTTTTAGTTATTCCTGAATATACATCTGGTACTTTCCAAATTCGTGGAATAACAATGAAGGATTTAAAAGCGCTTCAACCACGTGTACACAAATGTTTTGAGGCAGCAGCGGGGGCGACTGGGACTACAGCAAAAATTACATGGGAAAAAGAAGTTTATGGTATCTTGATAATGATATGTCTTTATTGGTTAAATTATTTAAATTTAACTTAATTACGTTTATAGATGTGAAAATAAATGGGCCTCTTGCATCGCGCTACGAATATTATCTTTCGAAAAGATTTGGTCGCACTTTTCCACCCAAAGAGGTTCAATCCGCTATTTCTAGTGGATCAACTGATCAAGGAAATGTAACATATGTAGTACCTGGATTCCATCCAGTATATGACATTTGTGCATCTACTTCTGCGTCTAATCATCAACGAGAATTTACTACAATATGCAAATCAAAAAATGCTCATGAAGAAACTATAAAAGCTACTAGTGGTATGACTTTAGTTGGATTAGACTTTTTACTTGACGATGAATTTGCTAAGCAAGTCAAGAATTCTTTTATCAAACCTAAATTATAACCTAACTTATATAATGGTTAGGTGTAAATTTAATAAAGATTATTGTCATGTATAAGTTATTTCGTTTTGCGCTCTCTTTCTATAATTAAATATAATTAAGAACTAGAGGTGCAGCTAAATTGCGGGGAGCGAAATTGCACTAACTAAATATGTTTATGTTATGAAAATTACATGTCAAGAAGCATTTTACTTATTTGCGTGAATAATACAAACCCGATTTTGTAAATAAACTATGTGCATTGGATAAAAATTTAGGGTTAGGGCCTTAATGTTAGTGGCTACAGAGAACCCTCCCTAAGTGCACCCTCTATAAGTGCACACCCTCTCTAAATGCACGCTTAAATTTAGGCCCAAATTTATAGATGACCTCCATAAATGCACTTTTTCTTATTGTTATCTAAGTGCACGTCATAAAAGTTTAGTCCCAAGAGCGTGCACTTAGGGAGGGTTCTCTGTATATTAAATTTCATTCTTGTCATTTTTAATTAGTGCACCAAGATCGATTTAAGCTTATGTTTTTGCTTATTTTTGCTTTTTTCTTCTTTTGCACGTGTTGGGATTCTTCGTTGGGCTGATCCAGAATAGTCCAAATTTGCACTCTCCGATTGGCCATTTCCTCTCCAGGAATTTATATTACCTGCGCAAATTAGTGGATGCGTCGAGAAGCATAATTATTAGCGAATTTGGGGACTTGATGTGAAAATTAGTGTGACACGTGATGAAATTTTGTGGTAATTATAAAGAACAGGGTGAAACCTGAGTTTCGAGGCAGTGAAATCCGCTTTGTAGATTGTGTTAGGGTAGATTAAAATCTGCATTTTATTATGTTTTTTATTATAATAAGGCCGTTTGAATTTAAAGATTCGTTTAACGTCCCTTTTTTTCATATTTGCTTGAGGGGGGAGGGGGGATAAACAAACACTAAAATTAAACAGACCTAAATTAGGTTCAAAATGTACCTGATTTGGGTTCATTTATACCCGTTTTTTTTTTTTTTTTTTGTGATTTATTTATATTTTTTATACTCGTTTTCTATTGGCTTGTTTAATGTCGAGGGGAGCTCCATTGGTGGGGGGGAGGACGTTAAACGAATTTTTAAATTCAAACGGCCTAAAGGCGGACTTACCATAATGCGATCATAGCAGATTTTACTATTTCACAACTCAGTTTCACTCTGCGATTTATGCTAAATTTATGGAGTTGTTTGATGTTTGAGATCTGCCGTATTATAATTATCGAAATTACAGTAAATTTGGGTAAGGCTACGCAAAGTTAGTTTTTTTCGTTTTGCATAACTTGCAGATCCAATTTTTCAAAAAAAAATTTTTTAATTCTAATTGTGCTATTTAGATCCATAAAAAAATTTCTGATTCCATATTATGCAAGCTGAAAAAATTAACTTTGCGTGTGGCCTTATATGTGTAACATGAGCTTATTAATTTACAGTAGATAAAAAAAAAATCCGACCCGCCTATTGGAATTTAGGAACACCATGTTATGTAAAACGAAAAATTAACTTTGCATGACCTAATAAAAATGCAGTTTTTGATAATATAATTTCCTGCTAGTATATCGCCTCGATATAATCTTATACTGGCCAAAAATTTTTATTGAATTTTATTACCGAAAGATAATAATTATCAATGATCACAAATTTCATCACGTGTTTTACTAATTTTCAAATCAGCTGAATTCAGTATCTGGTATAGGGCTGTTAATCGGTCCATCTGGTTCATCTTGGTCAAAAGACTGCCAGTCTTTTAAAAAGTCAGACTGGACTGCGATCCAGGACCGAATAGGACCGAATAGAGCTAGATCGGACAGACCAATGATCAATATAATAATTTTTTGCTATAACGATGAAATTGTTTATCAGTATAAAGAACTTCAATACTTTTACAATAAGCTTTTCAAATTTATAATATTTGCTTATATAATATAACAGATAAGAGAAGCAATAGTTATTTATTAATTAATACGTTTGACAATTTTAGTCATACATTAATTATGGATTAGAAAGTAATATAGTATTTTAATATAGCAAAATAACATCTTTTATTAACTTTGCAAATATGAACATTATAGTTAAAATTAGTTAAAGATATTTTGTCCCTTTTAACTACTAAACTTTCGATAATTTGATTGAATAATATAATCAAAATTGGGCACTCCAAAAGTTCAATCTTGTACTGATTCAAGCAAGAATTGTCTTAATATATGAAAATATTGAAGTAAATTAATAAAACGATTAGATGTTACTTGTATATAAAAAAATATTTATTAATATAATATTGTTAGTGTTTACATTTCTGTAAAAATTTATGAACCTAATATATTTAATAAAAAAAAATAAAAAAATAAAGTATACTACTAATGTCGGGTTATTTCCAATTAAAATCAAAAAAAAATGAATTGGTAAAATGTTATAGTATAAAAGTTTTATATGTATGTTATAAGCACCATAAAATTATATAGTATATAAAAAAAATCTATTAGCAGGAAAAAAAATTTTGTAAAATTAAAATTTAGAATGGTAAGTTTTCAGTTGTTTTGGGACATGAGTTTGAAGCAAGCTAATAGTTAATTTAGTCGAATGCAAATTATAGTTTTATCATTAAAATTCTCGGCAAAATTAATCATTAACTTGTTTCAAACTCGTGTTCCAAAATAATGCCCATAGGCGTTATTTTGCACAAATATAGCGCAAATTGTAAATCAACTGATCATGCCATTGCTGTCATTCATAAATTTCTCTTTTTTATTAACGTTAACAACAGCCCATTCTCATTATATATTATACGCTTTCGGTCCATCCTAAAAAGAACCGGACTGGCCCAGTACCTGGACGGACTGAAGGACCGTCAGTCCGGACCGATCAATTAACAGCCCTAATTCAGTACAAAATTTCTAAATTAGTATAAATGCGAAAATAATTAAGCTTAATCCTGGCCATTATTCAAGCAATGTTCCTAGACGTTATTTTGTGTTTATGTATTTTATCATCCATTCTTGGTTTAGCGTGACTGCATTGCACAGCTACTAATTATATATAGCTATGCCTCTGTGGATCTTGCTTGGGAACTGATGATTTCCTCATGATTTCCTCATAATTACTGGATCTGAGTTTATAGAAAATCAGTCTGATTTTAGTATACTTTCCTATGACGCTAATCTTTATTGCACTGCCTGGTACCTCATAATTACTGGATCCGGAAATTGATAAAAGTCATATGTCTTAACTTTAATAACATTGATTTGCTACGCTGCCTGGAGTTGTGTTAACTTAATAAAAAAATTACTTTTCATTAGACCTACGTCAGATTCCAGCATATAATAAAAATTTATATTGTATTTATCCCCAACATTTACTATTGTCTCAATATGGTAATAGTGCTGATCTTATCCGGATCATCAATTAATGACATTAAGGAGTGTATGCCATATAGGCCATGCAGTAAATTTGAATTTTTTAGGAAAGTTTGGATTAAGGTGCATAAGTTTAATGTATTTGGTTATAACTGATTGTGAATCAGTAAAAATTTGAATAGTAGAGTTGCATGGTACAGTTGCAATAGCAGATAAAATTGAAATTAGTTCAGTGTAATATGAAGAGGGCCAGTATTTAAGTTGGGCTGAAAACTCATATACAATTTGATTGTTATGAAGTTGTACCCAACCAATACCCATAGAACATTGGTCAGTACAGATATTTTTAACAGAACTATCTGTATAGAAGATAAAAGATGTGTAATTATAATTGTTTGAGCAAATGATTGTAATAATTGGGAAGTTTGGTTAGATAGGAAAAGATCAGAAATTAAGTAGTCAGAGATATTTAAAGTTGGAGGTATAGGAATAGTAAGAGGATGTTTAATAGCAGTAGAAAGAATAAGATCTATATAATTTGCATTAAGGTTAAGCTGCTTGTTTGGTAGAATTATAAAATAATATAAATACTATAGCAGATATTTTAATTGAACATGCAGAGGAAATATACTGGAAATATGNAGTATTAAAATTGCAGCCTGGACAAGGTATACAAGAAATAGAAGAAAGTAGGTATAATTGGGATTGTGAAGTATTAATATTGGTAGTTTAATGAGTAATTAATATTGAATGCTTGAAATATCTACGAGCTTTACTAATAATTATATCTGGTTAAGATAGGTAAGAAACCATGATTGGGGTTTTAGAGGTATATAACAAGTATAATAGGCAAAAGCATTAATACCTTGGGGTTGGTAATTGCTTAAGATTGAACGTTGAATATTGTTTTTAATAATAGTTTCCTCTAAAAAAGTAAACCAAAGTGGTTGTTTACCAGTAGGTAAATAGTACACTCTGGGTAAAAGATGTTTCCATGAAAGAAGAGTTTGATTATCTGCAGAGCAAAGTTGTACTAAGTAAAGAATTTGTTTATGATGAAGTTGTTGTTTGAATATTTTGTATTTAGAGTGAATTTGTTCAAGTAGAAGGCTTCCACTATGAATGACTTTGGGCCATGTAATATTTGGGTTTGCTATAATATTGATTTCTAGTCTTTTAAGCAAAAGAATGATTTTAAAAGTAGTAGTTAATCTATTAGGTCCATCAATATTAGGAGAGTAGTATTGTAGTTAGACATAAGGACAAAATTATTTCGGGTTCTAAATCCCAAAATTAAAATTTGAAGACAAAATTGTTTTTGATCTATTTTACTTGAAAGATGAAATTATTTGATACTTTTTTTGAATGAACATATTTATATAAATTTTATTTGCTCTTCCTTATAAAAAATTTTAATTTTCTAATGAAGACGAAATAGGTTTTTTAAAAATCAATTTCGGTGGCATCACTAGTTGTAGTATATAATTGTTGACACATAAGTTGTTTTGGAGTTGCTATAATCTAATACGAGTAGAGATACCTAATAAATTAGGATTATTAATTCATGTTAAGAAGTTAGAAATATGATATTAAAGTTGTATATCCTATATATTGTATATATTGTATAAATGTGGGTTAAGCATAGTACTATTGGGAGTAGATTTTGATAAATGTGATTTGTGCTTGGCAACAGTTAAATATTGAGATAAACTTTTAGTACAAGTAGAGTATGGAAGAACTATATTATGTAATTGATATTCTAAAATAGGAATTATAACAGTATTGATAATATAGGTAATTTGTTTTGTTTGTCTGTAATCTGTTTAGTATTAGCAGTTTGTATAAGATATGATGTAGCTCAGATAAGTTTAATTTGGTTATATTTTTGTTATAAAAGTAAACCAGCATCCAAGAAATTTAAAAGGTTGGTTAAAGGATAAAAGAGGTAGTGAATGATTAAATATTATAAAGTTGTACTTTTTTGATTAGAACAAAAATAGATTTAGTAGGATTAATTTGTATATCTGCCATTTGGTAAAAGGAAGTAGCAGCAAAAATAATTGATTGAAGTTCTGCTAAAGATGAAGCAATCCATAGGTATCATCCATATAAGCTAAAACAGATGTAGAACATTTAAGATAATGTGTTTGTG
Source organism: Gigaspora rosea (assembly GCA_003550325.1). Classification (NCBI taxonomy): domain Eukaryota; kingdom Fungi; phylum Glomeromycota; class Glomeromycetes; order Diversisporales; family Gigasporaceae; genus Gigaspora; species Gigaspora rosea. The sequence continues at coordinate 643,112 of QKWP01000015.1, read as the reverse complement.
ATAAAGTAAGGATAGTTTTCCAAGAAGTTTGTAGGGTATAACCAGTAAACTGAGTAGCAATATGGCTAATAAGTGGGTCATAGTAAATTCTCCAAAAAAGAGGTGTTATAGTTTCTCCTTGATCAATACCATTTTTAACTGAATAAAAATTAGTAAAACCCAGATTTGTAATTACCCAATTGTATTAGTTAAATAAAAGATTAGAAAGAATATTAATAAGTAGTAATGGTATACAAATACGGGATAGTGATTTAGTAAGGGGCTTCCAGAAATCAGCTGATTTCAGGTGGTAGGTGGGTCAGCTGAAGTATCAGGTATAATTCCGGCCAAAATTTTATAATTCTGGCTAAAGTTACAAAATTATAGATTTATTAACAATATATAATTTAATAACTTTTAATTTACTGGATCAAATTTAATGATTTAACTACCAAAATGATCCTCTCAATAAGAGAATTCTAGCAAGCCAAAATTATTAAACTAATTACTAGATCCTAAGATTGGAATAGATTTGTAATACTATAGAAATTTTATAATTTATTAAAGAATTATAAACCATTTATAGTAACACAAATTTATTCCGATCTCTGGTCCTGTGATTGGATTTTTATAAATTTGGGCTTGCCAGAATCTTCTTATTGAGCTAATCATTTTGGTAGTTGAATCATCGAAATTGGCACAGTAGATCAAAAGTTATTAACAATTAAAAATTAATTTCAATTGTTAATAACTTTTAATCTACTGGGCCAATTTTGATGATTTAACTACTAAAATGATCAGCTTAATGAGAGAATTCTAGAAAGCCCAAAATAATTAAAATTTAATTACTAGATCATAAGATCAAAATAGATTTGTGTTACTATAGAAGTTTTATAATTTATTAAAGAATTATAAACTATTTATAGTAACACAAATTTATTTCGATCTCTGGTCCTATGATTAGATTTTTATAATTTTGGGCTTGCCAGAATCTTCTCATTGAGCTAATCATTTTGATAGTTGAATTATCGAAATTGGCACAGTAGATCAAAAGTTATTAACAAAATTAAAAATTAATTTTCAATTGTTAATAACTTTTAATCTACTGGGCCAATTTCGATGATTTAACTACTAAAATGATCAGCTTAATGAGAGGATTCTAGAAAGCCCAAAATAATTAAAATCTAATTACTAGATTATAAGATCAAAATAGATTTGTGTTACTATAGAAGTTTTATAATTTATTAAAGAATTATAAACTATTTATAGTAATACAAATTTATTCTGATCTCTGGATCATGTGATTGGATTTTTTATGATTTTGGGCTTTCTAGAATCCTCTCATTGAGCTGATCATTTTGGTAGTTAAATCATCAAAATTGGCACAGTGGATCAAAAGTTAACAATTAAAAATTAATTTTTAATTGTTAGTAACTTTTGATTTACTGGGCCAATTTTGATGATTCAACTACCAAAATGATCAGCTCAATGAGAGGATTCTGGCAAGCCCAAAATTATAAAAATCCAATTACAGGATCCAGAGATCAGAATAAATTTGTATTACTATAAATGGCTTATAATTTTTTAATAAATTATAAAACTTTTATAGTAACACAAATCTATTCTGATTTAGGATCCAGTAATTATATTTTAATAATTTTGGACTTGTTAGAATCCTCTCATTGAGTTGATCATTTTGGTAGTTGAATCATCAAAATTGGCACAGTAGATCAAAAGTTATTAACAATTGAAAATTAATTTTTAATTGTTAATAACTTTTGATCTACTGGGCCAATTTTGATGATTTAACTACCAAAATGATCAGCCCAATGAGAGGATTCTAGAAAGCCCAAAATCATAAAAATCCAATCACAGGATCCAGAGATTGAAAAAATTTGTATTACTATAAATGGTTTATAATTTTTTAATAAAAATTTTAATGATTTTGGGCTTGCTAGAATCCTCTCATTGAGAGGATCATTTTGGTAGTTAAATCATCAAAATTGGCCTAGTAGATCAAAGTTATTTACTATTATATCTAACTTTTTAATAATCGTAAAATCTGATTGGCTGATTGGGGTATTAGGTGGAGGTGGGTGGGGTAGGGTGAGGCAGTATTGTCACTTGGACATGTCCATACTATGTTTTTTGTCCAACGTCCAAGATTGTCCAAAATCGTCCAAGCCTATGTTCCATATTTAACTAATCAATAAAGTAATTTAAAAAAATATATAATTATATATTTTTTTAGGTGCTGGACCATTAGTAAAAAAATTAAAATAGATTATCTTAAAAAAATTTTAAGTAATTTTAATTTGAAAAAATGTCCAAAATGTTCAAAAAGTGTCCAAGTGACAACAATGGGGTGAGATTGGCTCATAGTAAAAAAAACCAGCTGATTTCTGGAAGCTCCCTAATCCCTTATTTTTTTATTTTTATAATATTATTTTTTTTATTTTTATAATATTAATTTTTTTTATTTTTAGAATATTATTTATTTAAATATTTTTTTTTTATAATTTGAATTAATTTGAATTTTATTAATTTTTTTTTAATTCAAATTAATTCGAATTTTATTAGTTTTTTTTATAATTCGAATTAATTCGAATTTTATTTTATTTTATTATTTTATTTTATTTTTTGAAAAAATGTGCTTGTCGTCGGAAGTGGCAGTCACCGGAGCATGATTGACCAATTAGATTGTGTAACATTTGATCAAAACAAAAACAAAGTATCAAAACTTACTATCATTAGGGTCAGGGTTAAAGCCATAGTTAGGGTTTGGGTATAGCTTTGTATGAACGATACAGGGTGTAGATGTGATTTTCTGGATCACGTGCACAATCAATCTCTGATCCAGGTCAGATCCCATGATTACTCTGTTACACAAATCAACAAATAAGTACACTTTTTTTTGCCTTTTTTTTTTTTTAATAATTTTACGCAGCCTTTTTTTTTTTTTATAACGTCGCTATTCGTCCTCTTTTTGTCATTGGTGATGCCGCCGTCGTTGGTTTCGCTGTTGGTTTGGCATTGCAATTGTTGTCGTAGATAAGGCTTGGATGTCGTTGGTGAGGCGTCGCTTTTGCTAGTGCAATGTCGTATTTATTTGTCGTTCGGCTTACTTTTTTTCTTCTATTGTCGTTTCATCACGTTTTTAACTTTCTTGTACTGCTGTTTATTTGTAGTGTTTTGTTGTTGGTGTTGTTATCTTGTTACGTCATTTTACATTTTGCTAGGTGTTGTAACTGGTAGAGCCATCTATGGGCACTGTAATTGATGTTGTTAATAGAATTAGGAGATAGAGTACAATGGTTAGTGTTAGATAGTAAAATTAGGGATAAAGTTGGATAGTATTAGGGTAGAGGTTAGAGCGAATAGTATTAAGGTTAGTATTAGTGCGTGTTTTAGATAATATAATGTAAATAAAGATAATTGTAAAATAAAAAACTTATATATAACTGACAAACCATCTTGTGCCCTCTTCTGAATCGAGTTGTAATTGAAATTCTTCTATGGATAAAGTGGGTTTTAAAATCAACAAAATAATAAAATAATTTAAAAATAAATAAAATAATTTAAATAATTTAAAATTAAATTAAAACAAATTAAAGAAAAAAAAAAAATAAAATTAAATCGAATTTAAAAAAAAAAATTTTTAAACAAAAAGAAAAAAAAAATAATTAAATAAAAAATTTAAAAAGTAAAATTAAAAACGAATTAAAAAAAATAAAAAAAAATATAATTAAAAAATTAGAATAAAATTTAAACAAATAAAAAATGTTTTAAATTTAATTTTTATACTTGTCTTATATCGTTTTTTTAATCATTTTAATTAATTTATTTATTTTTAATTTTAAATTTTCGTTTTAATTTTAATTTTTTTAAATTAATTAATTAATTATTTTTTTAATTCGTTATGAATTATTTTATTTTATTTATTTAAATTAATTATTTAAATTATTTTTGTTATTTTTAGGAATATAATTATCGGAACAAGATTGGGAGACTTACAAAACTAGGCACGACGAACAAAATCACTTTGGAAGCCCTTATTTCAGTGAATCATTCATCACAGACTAAAATAAACAAATATGCCTAACCAACTAACACCAACTTCCTAATATACCAACTAACTTATCCTAATCTACTAACCAATTTACCCTAACTCTACCAACTAGCTATCCTAACCTTAACAACCAATTCATTCTAACTTTACAAGAAACCAACGACACCTCCAATCATGACGAAATGGCCACCACAAATGCAACACGAATAATGGTTGCACCCATAACAACACATGAAAGACGACTACAAAAAGAAGTGGAAAAGTTAAATTTGTAACAAATAAAAAACACCAGCGACACCAGAAGCAAATCAAGCGATGAAATCTACCCCAAAAGCAATACAAATACACATCACCTACCATAATTGCGGCACCAAAACGGATGGCACGAAACTGAAACCAATAATTATAGAAAGAAAAGGTGGAAAGTAGAGATGCGACAACAAAAAAAAACACCAGCAAAGGCAACTCACCTATAACAGTGACACGGCACCTATAACGACTCCATTGACGACGACTCTATTGACAATGACTCCATTGACGACGACTCCATTGATGATGACTCCATTAATGACAACTCCATTAACGACAACTCCAACTACAGTGAAAGAGAATCATCAACCTAAAAAAAAATTAGAAAAAAAATAAAAATAAAAAAAAGATTATCTGGGTACACATGTATGATCATCACTAATACAACAGGAACGTGATGATTATCTGAAGTAGGGTCAGATCGTTGGAGTCCATGTAACCCAGAAAATCTCACCTACACCCTGTTTAATTCGCTTTGTATATAGTAAAATTTTGCAAGGAATTTTTTTTTTGCATAAAAAAAAGTAGTTTCATAGACAAAATTTTAAGTTAGAAGTGATTTTTTAAAAAAATTAAAGTTTTTGCATTTTCACATTACACATAATCCTTTGATCTAATTGGTCGATCACACTCCAGTGACTGTCACCGCCAGTGACAAATAGATTCACTCTTATTTTTTTTTATAATTTTAATAGTTTTTTTTTACCTTTTTTAACGTTTTTTTAATTAATAATTTGTTTGAATTCGAATTATTCGAATTTTATTTATTTTTTTTATAATTCGAATTAATTCAATTTTTATTTTCATTTTTTTTTATTTTAATGTTTTTTTATTTAATTAATAATTTATTCGTTTTAAATTTTTTATTTTTCACTTTTTTATAATTTTTTATATTGTTTTTTTTTTATTTTTTTAAAAATTATTTTTTTTAAATTATTTTTTATTTATTTTAATGTTTTTTTTTAAATTTCTGTTTTTTTTAAATTTTTTTTAATTATTAGTTTTTTTTTAATTTTTTTTTATTATTTATTTTTTTTTTAATTTTTTTATCATTTAAATTTTTTTTATTGTTTTTTTTAATGTTTGTTATTTTTATTTTATTTTTTTTTTTTAATAATGTAATTTTGATTTTTTTTTATTATAATTAAAATAATTTTGCTTTTTTTTTAAATTAAATTTTATTTATTTATTTTTTGTATTATTTTTTATTTAATTATTTTTACTTTTTTTATTATTTATTTAAGTTTTTTATATTAAAATATTAAAATTATATTTTTATTTTTTTATACAGTAGTACATATTCGATTAATATGATCAGCCAATCATTTTTCAAATTAGCAATCATACTGTATAAATATATATATATATATTTTTTTAATTTTTTTTTGGTTATATTTTAAAGTTGTCAACATTGTTGGAGCCCAGGGATACACTAAAGATAAGTTTTAGGTTCTGTTTTATTTGTTTATTTATTTATTTATTATTATTCACTTCTTTCTTTTATTTTAGGCTTGTTCTTTGCTAGAGTGCTAAAATTAGATGCCGAGAATGCATCGTTGGAGCTGTCATTGGTATTGTGTCTTGTATTGAAAAATATCGTCATGGCCAGTTTCATAGTTGTCGTGTTATTGGAGCCTTGGTGTAAACTTGTCAGTTTAAGTATTGTCGCTATTTACTTGTGAATATAGTTTTCATCATTTGGGTAGTTCTCATTTTGTTCGTTCGTAGGTGCTGTCGTGTGTTGAATATTGTTATTGTTATGGAATTGAAGTTTAAAAGGATAAACATAAGGCTAGTATACGATAGTATTCTTTTTTTTTATTACAGTACTAACATTTTTTTTCTTTAAAATGAAACGAGCATAGTATGGAATGTAGCATGATAGAAAGAATAGATGGAGCATGATAGTTAGTATCTGGTTTATGATAGTTTTCTTTTATATATATATATATATATATACAGTACTAATAGTTCTTTTTTTCTTTAGAATGAATGTAGTATAATTGTTATTATAAAATGTAGCACAGTAGTATAGCATGATAATAGAATGTATGATAGTTCAGGACATAGCAAGATAGTTTGTATGGGATGTAGCATAATATCATAGTTAGTAGCACGATAGTTAGTATGGGCGTAACATGATAGTTAGTATGGGATTTAGTATAATGTATTCTTTCAATATATGAAAGTTTAGCTAGTATATAGTTATTTAGTTTTTTTTTACATGTATTATTATTATATTATATATTTGTAATAAAATATTTATAAATTACATTGTAAGGGTGTGGCGACCTAGAGAAGTGGCCAGGTTGTCACCCCCCTAGCGGCAGGTCAACGGTTCAAATCCCACTGGCGACGATAATGAAAATTAGGCCTGTGTTGCGGTAACTGTGGCTCAACATCGGTTGGGTGAAAAACCTGTAACCTTGGTTTCACCATCTTGAATGGAAGCTCTTGGGCGCAATAGTTTTTGTTACACTAAAAATCCAAGGAACTGGAAAAACAGAAACCCGTTTGGGAAGTCCCGAGTAAGGAGGTAGATTAAGATCTCCGATGGTGCTACCATAAATAAGGTCGGTACTGGGATCCGAATGAACCTTATAAGGGCAAGGGAGGTACCTTATGGTACTGAAAATCCGCAAGCGACGACGACATGGGACGAAGTCTCTCGACCGGTACTGGATGCCTGCGGGGTAAATTAGCCCTAAGGCTGTTTGGTTAATGTAATTGGTGGATTTGTATATTTAGATCAGAGAGTTTTGAATAGGCAACACCCATAGCAGGTTGCAGGTATAGCAGCTAGTGTAGAACCTGTGGGCGGACTACTTAAATTAGGCACCAAAAGTGCACGTGTGGCTAGTTGTACCCTCGTCTTTGTACACAATCATTAATTAATAAAGTGGCCCAATAAGCCGAGCAAGGCTACAGTCTAAAAAAAAAAAATAAATAAATTACATTGTTAAAATATAGTATAAATATTTGAATATATTCTTTTAATATATGAAAATTTAGCTAGCATTTAATATTTAGACGAGCATATAGTAATTTATTTTTATTTGCTTTTGGCTATTATATCCCTGGTCTGTTCAGATTTATGTATTCTAAAAATCTTTGCAGAATTTATAAAAAAAATTTCTTTAAGTATAGTTGTGGGGTTACAGATCTTCACAAATTTTTAATTATTGTTTTTTTTTTAGAAATTTGCACAGATCTGAACTAGAGTTGCAGGTAAAACTAATTAATTTCACCAGTTGAAACTGGTGAAACTGGTAAACTTAAAAAGTGATTTGGTGAAACTAGTAAAACTAGGTGAAACTCGATGATATGATGAAACTGATAAAACTGGTGAAACTGGTAATACTGGTGAACTGGTGATACTAGTGATACTAGTGATACTGGTGATACTGGTGATACTGGTGAAACTGGTGATACTGGTAATACTGGTGATACTGGTGATACTGGTAAAATTGGTGAAACTGATGAAATTGGTGATACTGGTGATACTGGTGATATCTGGTAATGCTGGTAATATTTAAAATTTTTCAAAAATTAACTTTGGTTTAAATAAATTTTTAATTAAAATGTATTATTTTAGTAATAAGGAAAGTGCAGTAAATTACATTATTAGGGTTTACATAGGTTCTGACACCCTCCCCCTAGTGTTAGGACTATTGACCAATCAAATTTTATAATATTTAAAAAATCTCAAAAATGTTTTTGGTCTAAAAATAAGCTACCCCACAATTGACAAAAGTCGCTACATAGTAAAGTCTAAAATTTACTAAGCAAATCGATTAAATCGATTAAGTAACCTTATTCAGCAGGTCAAAATACACTTACTACAAAATTTTTATAAGCATTGGAGAATTTTTATTAATTGACTTTTGATTTTTACGTTTGATGGAAAAATTAAAATTTTTTAAAAAAATATATTCGCCCCACAATTGACAAATGTCACTATATAGTAAAGTCTAAATTTTACTAAGTAAATCGATTAAAATCAATTAAGTATCCTTATTTAGCAGGGCAAAATACACTTATCACAAAATTTTTATAAGTATTGGAGAATTTTTATTAATTGACTTTTGATTTTTACATTTGATAGAAAACTTAAAGTTTTTTAAAAAAATATATTCGCCCCACAATCAACAAACATTGCTACATAGTAAAGTCTAAATTTACTAAGCAAATCGATTAAAATCGATTAAGTAACCTTATTCAGCAGGTCAAAATACACTTAACACAAAATTTTTGTAAGTAAAAAATTGGAGAACTTTTTATTAATTGACTTTTGATTTTTACATTCGATAGAAAAATAAAAATTTTTTAAAAAAATATATTTGATGAATACTTCAATATTATTAGCTATTTAGACTACATATATATATAGTTTACTAATTTACTAGTTTCATCAATTTCACCCAGTTTTACTGGCATCATCATTTTATTAGTTTCACCAGTATCACCAGTTTCACAAGCATTACCAGTTTTACCAGTATCACCAGTTTCACTAGTATTACCAGTTTTACCAGTATCACCAGTTTTACCAGTAACACCAGTTTCACCAGTTTTACCAGTATCACCAGTTTCACCAGTATCACTAGTTTCACCAGTTTCACCAATACTTATTAGTGATTGGTGATTGGTGAAAATTGGTGCACCATTACAGTTTAGTTTTACTAGCAGCTTTAATCTGAACCTAAAAAATTCTTCTGATATAGGATATAATATTAAGTGAAACTTGGTTAGCAAAAGCCTGTCAGGTTTCATTTGTCATTATTTTATAATTAAAGATTCTTCTACACCAAATAGTAATTGTTTTTTAATATTACTTATTTAATCTTTAATTGTAACCTTATTGGTGTTTTTAAAAGAAATTATAATAAAGTGATATTACTTTGAGTAACATTAGCTAAAATTTAATTTTTATACTTTTGATTTTAATAATTATATTTTTTTACAATTTAAATTTTTTTTTAGCAATTATAAACAAACTTTTTTTATTTAAATTCATAACTTTATATAATTTAAAAAAAAAACATTTGTTGATACTAAATATTTTTATTCAAAGTTTAAAAAAAATTTATTTATAAAACAAAACTGTACTAAAATTTTTTTTAAACTTTGATAATGATATATTAGCAACTACCAAACCAAATTTGATATTGTTTTTGTTTAAATTCTATAAAACATATTCAAATAAAAAATTCTTTAAATTGGTTTTGTAATTACTAAGATATTTTTATTAAAAATTAAAAAAATTAAAATTATTTATTAAAACAACTATATCAAAATTTTTTGAGTAAAAATATATTATTACAAAACTAAATTTAATGATTTTTTATTTGAATTCAATAAAATTATAGAATTAAAATAAAAAAACTCTATTAATTTGGTTTTGTAGTTGCTAGAATATTTCATTTAAAGTTTAAAAAAAATTTAGCACAGCTTTTGTTATTAATAAATATTTTGAATTTCTTTTAAACTTTGAAAAATATCTTATTAATTACAAGACCAAATTTAATAAAAGTTTTTTATTTGAATTCTACAAAATTATAGAATTCAAACAAAAAAAATCATCAAATTTAGCTTTGTAGTTGCTAAACTAGGACCCCGAAATATACATAGATAGGTTAAGTATTAGTTTGCTTATTTTGGTATTTTTATACAGATCTTTTCTATTTATAGTAATTTTTTGCTTATTTTTAAGGGTTTCTGCAGATCTTTCTATTTTTGAAGGTCGACTAAAGTGGAGTTAATTCAATATATGATCTACATACTGCATAAATTACATTATTGATATCTATATAACCTTCTAACACTAATTGCATCAAAAAGGTAACCCTAACCCTAACCAAATTTCACTCCGCTTTAGCTGACCTCTATTTTTGGTAATTTTATAATTAACCTGACCTATCTATATATATTTTAGGGTCCTGCTAAATTATCTTTGTTTATTAAAGATTAAATTAATTCATGTTTCACCTATAAATGGATGTATTCTATTAGCAAAATTTATAATAGCATAATCTTATGTAAGATCTTACGAACTGTAATATAAGCAAAAAATTTCATAATATATTTCGAAATATTTCAAAATATCAAAATTTCAAAATACTTCAAAATATTTTGAACCCTTTTCAAAATCTTTTAGGACTGGCTAAATCAGTAGATCTGTAATCTGAATTGCATATTGTACTAATTTTTCGAAATTGTTCGAAATAGTTTAATGATATTCAAATTTTGTACTACAAGATCAGATTAGATCTTTTGTTTATAATTAGATCTTCTATTTTGGTTTTTTTTTGCTTTTTTTGTTTTTGTTTTATTTTTTATTTTTGTTTGTTTTTTGTTTTTTTGTTTCATTTTTTTTGGTTTCATTTTGTTTGTTTTTTTTATTATTTATTTATTTATTTTTTAATTTAATTTATTTTATTTTATTTTAGTACTTTACAAAAACACCTTTGCAAGAAAAGACATAACTTTTCGATACCTTGTGTAAGCCAGCTATATTTAGGGTTCCAAACTGGTTTAAAAATCTCTATTCATGACTGTCAGCAACTATTTTTTCTAACCAAACTAAAACTAATTACCCAATTAAAGCAGGTCACCTGTTATAATCAAATAACCGAATACCCAATTATAAAGGAACATCTAATTTTGGAGATCGTTATGCAATTGATTACAGATTTTTTTATAAGTTTTACAATACTTTTTCGGAAGCCCAAGTAGATTATCTCTTCTGTGAACCCAGCCAAGTGCAATAAGATAACTTGAAGCTTTCGTGCAGTACTATAATAATACCAATTGAATCTCTCTGAATTTCTCAACCTTCATGTTATACTTTACCTGCAAAAGTTATAAGTACTTTGTTGACAAAATCCTCTTTGTTGAACAAAAAAATGTAAAAAAAGCTCAAAATAATAATTAATAATATCAGTGTAAGAAGAAGAAATTAGGTTGTATATTTTTTTTATTATATGCATTGCATAGAAATCCTTTAGTGATTGAGAGTATATGAATAATATTAATTAACTATGCAATTTATTAATACTATTTTTATAGGTGCTTTTATAATATGATAATATAAGATGTATTAATAGAATGATAGTTGTGTAAGATAGCATAATATAAGATATTAGAAATTTGAGTAGATGTAGAATTAGATGTAGGATTAGATGTAGAATTAGACATAGGATTAGATGAAATGTAGAATTAGATGTATAATTAAACATAATGATTATTAAGATTTGGTAAATAAATAAAATTAAATACTATGGAAATCAATAATCATGATTTAAATTAATAAATACATGATTACTTATCTAACGGTAATATTTAACGGCATTTATTTTGAACTTTTAGCTAAAATTTTTAATTAAATTTCGTTTTTTTTTCATTTTATAAAAATTTATGATTTGATTGGCTAACCAACATGTGATATTTTCATATAGTAAATATTTACAATTTCAATTGGCTGAACTAATAAGCATGATCAGGATCATTATTTCCTTATTTTGAATATAAAATATCCGTTAATAGATGGGTGACCTGTTTATTAATATCATTTTAAACCGGTTTGTCTAAAACATAACCCGGTTGCTAAATTTTTTGGGTCGGGTAATTGGGTACACAGTTTTCTGGGTCAGAGGTGGGAACCCTATCTACATTATGTACCCTAGATTAATTAGTCAATTGAATACCCTAATATCACGCTAAAACCAGAAACGTTATATAAGTAATTTTAAGAAATTTTTCTGAAATAGAATATATTATTTACATATTTTGTTTTCTTTTTAATGATAAATATAGGTCATATAAGTACTATTTATATGTCAAATAGACTCGATTAAACTCAAGTGATTTGTTTATTATAAAGAAAGAAAAATAAACCTGTTACTGGATGTCTCGCATCCAATAACAACACATCTGGCTTTGAATATAATGCGCTCACAACCTGAGCCCCTTTGTGGTCCAGGTTAGCAATTTAAATACAAAGCCAAAGGCTTTTTTAATTGTCATGTAAAAACGATCACCCTTTGATCCTTTGGATCTTTTGTCTGCCAAATAAAACCATTATTGGTTGCGGCTACGCATCTATTAACTAACTATATAATATAATTAATATTGTAATAAATTATTTTCGAAGGGGTTAAAATCACATTATTTTTGTGGATTAAATTATATTGTTGATTCTTTTAACATAATAAATAAATGAATATATTGTACTGACAATTTATTTTATAGATTGCACCAACTTTAATCCTAAACTTACCTCTAACAACAATGACTAGAATTAACTTGCCTGCAAAATTAGCTTTTGTTGAAATTACTTTTTATTAAATGGAATTAATCGATTACAAATAACCTTGCCTGTAATTAATTCTCTGCAAATTAAGTTTTCTGTGAAGTAATTATTGGTGAGTTGATCGAAACTGAGTAAACATGATACTATTAAATAAATATTAAATAAAAAAAAAAACTCAATAAAATCGAATTATTGTATCTAAATAAAATTGCAATAAGCGCAATTTGAATCTCAAGGCGATCCGTAATAAAGATAAAAAGTAGTTTATGAATTCTTGTTCCGCGTCATTTTCTGAATTTATGTCGATACTGAATTGTCATGTTAGAATCGGTATCCAATTAACAATTATTAAAAAAAAAAAGCAAGCGAAAAAATTTAGAAATAATAATAATAATAATAATAATTAATAATAATTAATAATAATAATAATAATAATGATAATGATAATGATAATAATAATAATAATAATACAGTAATAATAATAATACAGTAATAATAATAATAATAATAAAGTAAAAAATTAAAAATACTGTATATAAATAAATAAAAAGCGAATAAAAATGAATTAATATATGCTCGCCTAAATATTAAATGCTAGCTAAAATTTCATACTCTAAAAGAAAACATTCGAATATTCATTGATAGTTAGTAATTCGTATCAGTTGAACCAGTGATTATTTTTCACTGTGCGCACTGTGTGCAGCGCACAGAAACAAAAATTTGCGCACATCTTTTTTCAATAGATGTGCGAATGCCGCACAGAAATAATTGTCATTTTATAAGTAGTGCGCACAGTTGCAAGCATTTTCTCAGTATTTGCCGCACAGAAAAGTTTATGAATTGTGCGGTATCCGCACAGTAAATTTTAATTGAAAAATTAACACTGAGTTGAACTATTTTAATTATTACATACGTATGTAAACTACATACATGCAAGCAATTTTAATTTATTCAGGATTTGTCCTTGGCAAAAATTTTAAGAATACACAAAAGAATTAAGAAATTGCTATCTTTGGTAGAAAACAGGTATACTTGATTATAAGTGATAAGCTCGTCAACGAAGTGACGGAGCGGTCATTATTGCGAGATCAGATGACTTTATTGCAGTTCCACGTGTAATTTATTTGTTTTCTATTTTGGGTTAGTCAGGGTTTCTTTCTTAAAAGACGGGTTAGATGCAGGTTTTTTGGGCGTTAGTATTATGGACTTGCCTGAAAATTTACTTATCTAACCGGTTTTTGATAATGCAACTTGCGTAAATAACTAACATTTGTAAGTTCTGTTACCGGGTTTGCCATTTGTGATAAACTTAGAAAATTTAAAATGCCAATATCCGACAAATTTCAAACGGATATCCGTAATTGATTTGATTATTTAAAAATGACACGTTTAACGGAGTATAAATTTTCGCAGCAAATTTGCTTGCAAAAGCCTATTATTTAAGGGGTGATGAGTTTATTTTTTAATTTTTTAATTGGTGCAAATTGCTTCGGCTGTTAATGCACTACTATCCTGGTACACAATCAGAGTGTGCTAAAGTTGTGCCAATCTCTTAGTTGAGAAATATTTTCCTGAAATTTTAATCTTTTGCATCAAAAAGATTGTAAGTACGCACGTGTTCCGAAGCCATAACCAATGTAATATTATAAAATACGCCTTTGCCTATTTTTAAGCTTCTTGTAAATCGCATAAATAATGTCTAACTACTTTCTATTTGTGATTTCAATAAAACGTCAGAAAAATAATAGTAAAAGGTGCATTTCATACTTCGGGCTAATATTTAATTGAAGGTTTTTATGTGTTAACATTTGAATGTCCCAAGATTAAACATCGTTACTTGTTTGTTTAGCTATCTAACTTTTGTTTATTTGATACTCGAATCGGTAGAAGTTGACTTATCATTTATCTTTTTTCATAAAGTAAAATAATGAGTTCCAAATCGTATTTCGAGTAATTAATACTATTAGTATATAATTGATGACATAAAAATTACCAGGCTTCGGGCTTTTAAATTGTACAAAGCAATTCTCACAGACAACTAATTTACCTACAGCTGTTTCACTGACGAAGGAATTTGTCCAGATTTCAATAAGAGCTTGCCTGATTTATTATCAGTATTAGCTAGAAGTAAATTAGGTCCTTTAATTTTATAGCTTAATAGACTCTTCGAATTCTGGAACTCTTTGCTAGAATGAGTCAGTGAAGTGTAAATTTTTAAAAGCCTAAAATTTGAGACTTCTAGTAGCACTATCGCCATCGTGGTAAACTACCGTAAACCTCAGAAAATAAGCGCAGCACTCTCTACCCTACTTTTTTTCAATTTCAAATTAGAGGAACTAGCAATAAAATCTTTACTCAAGTTATTCCCGTCTATCTGAAATTGAAAAAGTGGGTATAGTGTGCTGCGCTTATTTTCCGAGACTTACGGTACTTATAAAGACAAAAATTGGTATTGAATACGTATTGTTATAAAAATCTTAATATAAAATAAATTATTTATGACATAGTTTATTGCCAGTGTTTAAAATTCCAAAAAAATTTTACGTGCACAAATTTATATTTTATATAACAGAAGTAATATTAATTACATTTTTTCTTATTATTTAAAAAATTAATTTGCACTGTGCAAGCTAATTTTAAACCCTAATTACGTTTGTCCAGAGTTGCGGCTTCACTAAGGTAATATTGCTCGACTTTTTATGCGATGTATTAATCATTTTACATACGACTGCAGTACTGGATGACAGAAACACTTTTTGGATATCTATTTTTGATAATTATATCTTAAAACCAAGTAATTTAACAATTATTATTTTTAATATCATTTGTATCATCTTATTTTAGACGATTTAAATAATATTAAAAATAATAATAATTGTTAAGTTACTTGGTTTTAAGATATAACTTTTAAAAATTTTGTAGATTTTCAAAAAGTGTGATTTCCTTTCCTTCACTTCTATATTACTTAAAAAGAAACAATAAAACAATTAATCATAAAATTTATTTCATATTTTCGATGCGTATATCATTGTACAAGTACCATGAAACGAACAAAAAAGCTAAGAAATAGAAAACTTAGAAACATGTCTTTCAGCTTTAAATGCTGAAGAGAAAAACCAGTCGTTTTTATATATAGTCCAAAATTACTATTTAAACGTACAAGTTTGATTAATTCTACTGACCTTATTTAACATATCAATATATAATTATGAAAGTTATGAGTTTGAGACTATAAAAGCTGTTAAACGTCCTTTTATTAAATTAACATGCAGAAATATTTAAAATGTGGCTTTTTTATACTAAATGATAGGCTTTGCAGAAACAAAAATATTATTTATTATCCTTGTCTAATTCGCTAAGTTTTTTCATAAAAATATGGGTTGTAGCATCTTTGTGTGCTTGTATTTGGCTCATTGTATAAACAATGCTCTGATTATTTTGGATCTTGAAGTGAAGATAATAAACTTTGACCTGACAAAGGAAATCCATTAGAGTCTTCCCTAAAAATACAACTATGACTTTTTTTGAATCTTAAAAAAAGTATTGTAGGCTCTGAAGGAGAAAAGCAATAGCGGGACTCCTGCATAGACACAACCCTAATTTCCTTGAATCTAGGAAAGAATGAGCCAGTTCCAGATGGAGGAATGTTACGAGCAGGGGCTCTTTATATGAACACTATCTTGATTTCCTTGAATCCTTAGATTAGGGATCTCAACACTTCATTTACAGCTGTTCTGGGACATAACCTCTTCAACCTCATTCTAAGAATCAAATAACTTTTCGGAAACCTTTTCTGCCCTTAGAAATTCGATACAAAGGCAGTAACGTAATTTCAGAAAAATTAAGTGATTCTTAGATCGAGATCGAAGAGTTTCGGGAGTAAATTTTTTGGTGTTCAGTATTTATGAAAGCATCTGTAATAAATCCGAGTAAAATTTTAATTAATCGGTACAATTAGACTTTTTCAAGCAGTTCACTTAATATGATCTGCTAGTATTACAGTAGTTAATAATTCGACTTCATCATTTTAAAGTTTTTGCAGAAAATTCATTGCGTGAAATACGGTTTTAAATAAAAGAAAGATTTATTTCAAGTCTAGGTTTTCTGATCTAAATGATTATTACAAATAATTTTAACCAATTAGATCGTTCTATAAACCATAGAAGGAGGCAATTGGAACTAATAAAATATTTTGTTTAAAATTTGTGAAATTTAGTTGAAAAAAAAATAAAAAGTTTTTTATTGCCTGGTAAAAAAAACTACAATATTTAAAGACTAATTTTGGTCAACAAATTGCAAATTTAACATACTAATAGATATAAAAAATTAGTGTAGAATTTACGGAAATGATTTTTTTTTTCTTTAGTGAGAACAGCTTAAATTAAATTACGATAAATTATCATTTTTTAAGTAAATTCACGATTTGTCATGATTTATATGGTTTCAAAAGATTTATTTGTAATTCTACTACTCTAGTTATAATCAAAAAATACAATAATTCCAACGGTTTAAACACTAAGTATACTTGACTTTGCAATATATTTACTGATAAATAATCTGAACATATTTATTCATGTTATTTAATCTTTAGCTATTAAAATAAAATATTATTGATCAATAAACATTTTATATATTACAGAATTAAAATTACAAATACATACGTGAAATATCGTTATCAGATATTGAAAAATCGATTGTGGTAGAATCTAAAAAATAAAGTAAAATTTTATCATTTAAATTGAAAATATTATCTGTTATAATAAATGTAAGTATTTATTTTACCACAAATATTTAGCAATTTACAGGCGGAATGAATGAAGAATTAATTGGCTCGGAAAGATTTTTAAAGTTAAGCAGTTTACTTGTAAGTTTATCTTTAAGACAAATTGGCAATTCAATTGATAATGTTGGAGCAATTGCATCTGCAGATTGGAATGCTTTCAATATTGCTAATCCATCCCTGTCTTCTGCAGCACCATTATCTATTATTGTATACCATCTAGATATTTCATCGCATATATAAGGTGCAGTGGGTCTATTAGAAGGATTAGCATCCATACATTGATTGGCTAATTTGATATAACATTCAGGGGTGCCTTTAGCAAGTTCAGGTCGTAATCCATTACAGATTTGAATAGCCAACGCTTCATCATACTCAATATTGTAATGAGGTGGTATTCCTGTAGATATTTCGGTCATAATAATACCAAAACTATAAATATCTGCTGCTATTGTATATGGTCGTCTGTTTAATACTTCAGGAGCAACATAAGGTAAAACTCCATAAATACTATCTTCTAAATCAGATTCATCTTTTTTTCTAGATAATCCTAGATCTGTTATATAAGAGATAAGATTTCCATTAATATATAGATTTTGCAATATATTGCCGCTATGAAAATCTCCATGAACATATCCTGCTTCATGAACTTTTTTTAAATTTTTCGATATATCAACAAGTTGCTTTAATTTACTTTTCCAATTAAGATCTTTAAAATTTGATAAGAGAAACTTATGAAGGCTTCCTCTATTTGCATATTGAAATACCATCAAATATTCATTATTGGATGTATTTTGAGTTAGTCCATACACTTCAAAATTACTACCCGCTAATCTGATCTCCGTGTAACTTTTAAACTAGTTAATTCAATAAATTTTACATTGTTAATAATTTATTTATATTAGGGCATAAATAAATCATTTTAACTTACTTCTCTTAGAAAATTCTTTTGTGAACCAGATAATGTTTTAAGTGCAACTACACATGATGGTGTACGTGATTGCACAAATTTCGAAGATTCAATTGATAATTTTCTTTTACCATCTAACCACGTTGCTGAAAACACTGAGCCAAATCCTCCTTCACCAATCTTTTGAACATTATCTAATCTACTGAAAGGAATCCATTCGATTACGTTTTCGTAGCTTGTAGCTTTAAATTGAAATTCTTTAATACAATTATCGACATCTTTATTACCACTTGTCCATCCTTGTGTTGTTTTCTGAGGATCACATAATTGACACCAAGCTG
Organism: Gigaspora rosea; assembly: GCA_003550325.1. Classification (NCBI taxonomy): domain Eukaryota; kingdom Fungi; phylum Glomeromycota; class Glomeromycetes; order Diversisporales; family Gigasporaceae; genus Gigaspora; species Gigaspora rosea. Next base: position 624,416 of record QKWP01000015.1, on the reverse strand, counting down.
TCGATGTGTTATATCGGTTGCAACTTGCACAAATTCCATTAAAGAGATCTCTTTTTTTAAAATCAAAAACTAATATGTACTTGTCTGTTAAAGCGTCTTGAGTTAGTCCATATACTTTAAGGTTATTATCCTTTGATTGTATGAGATCTTTAAACTTATAAATAAATAGAAAATATTCTTAAATAAAAAATTGATCCAATGGACAATAAAGCAAAATTTAACTTACTTTGCACAGAAACTCTAATAAATTTTTGGATTCATGCAATATTTTAAGTTTTACCATACTCGATGGATCTCGTGCTTGCGTGGGCTCTTTAAAATTTTGAATTAACCGCACACCATCTAACCAGACTGCTAAAAACTCTTCTCCAACTTTTTGAATGTTATCTAATCTATTAAAAGGAATCCATTCGATTACGTCTTCATAGTCTGTAGCATTAAGTTGTAATTCTTTAATACAATCGTCGGTATTTTTGTTTCCACTCGTCCACCCTTGTGTTGTTTTCTGAGGGTCACATGTCTGACACCAAGCTGGCGATGTGTTAAACCGGTTGCATATTGCGCATTTTCCATTAACCCACTGTCCAATGGAACTAAATTCATCAAATACCAACATATATTCATTTGTGGTTGTGTTTTGAGTTAATCCAAAGACGCTATCATTCACTAATTGCAAATGATTTTTAAACTATAAATATTTATAATACCGGTATGTATAATAGAAGTTAGGTATATAACATTACTAATTAAATAATCTAAATATAATAAAGCCATATAATATCTTACTTTATTTAAAATATTTAATAAATTTTGTGATCTGGACAATGTTTTAAGCTTCACTATATATGATGGTGTACGCGATTGTGTGTATCTTTCAAACTGGTCACCTGAAACAAATCTTTTACCATCTAACCACGTTGCTGAAAAAACGGTTCCAAATTCACCACCAATTTTTTGAACATTATCTAATCTATTGTAAGGAATCCATTCGATTATATCTTTGTAGTTTGTAGCTTTAAGTTGAAATTCCTTAATACAATCATCGATATCCTTATTTCCACTTGTCCATCCTTGTGTTGTTTTCTGAGGATCACACGTCTGACACCAAGCTGGCGATGTGTTATATCGCTTGCAATTTGCACACTTTCCATTATTACTATCTCTTTTAAAATCAAAAACAAATATATACTCTTTTGTTGCGGTGTTTTGAGTTAGTCCACATACTATACGATTACTATCTGTTGATTGCATAAAACCTTTAATCTTTTAATGATAAATTATAAATGTATGTATAATATTAGTAAAGAAATTGGAATAAAGAACAAATATATGTACAATATATTAATAAAGCAAATATGTATAAATAACAAATAATTTAACTTACTCTATCTAAAAATTCTAATGAATTTTGAGAATCATGTAATGTTTTAAGCATCACTTTACATGGTGATGTACGTGACCGTATATTTTTATATACTTCTCCTACATATCGCACACCATCTAACCAGGTTGCTAAAAATTCATCACCAATCTTTTGAATATTCTCTAATCTATTAAAAGGAATCCACTCGATTACATCTTCATAATTTGTGGCTTTAAGTTGAAATTCTTTAATGCAATCATTGACATCCTTATTTCCACTCGTCCATCCTTGCGTAGCTTTCTGAGAATCACATGTTTGACACCAAGCTTTTGATGTGTTATATCGGTTGCAATTTGCACATTTTCCATATCTTCGATGTCTTTTAGATCCAAATTCATCATATACTAGCATATACTCATTTGTTGTAATATTTTGAGTTAGTCCATGTGCCTTAAGTTCTCTACTCTTTAACATTACATAATCTGTAAACTAATAAATATATAAATACAAATTAAAATAAGCAATATACAATAGTAAATACAATTTTTTTTATCTTTCATCTTACTTCATTTAACATATCTAATAAATTTGGTGATCTAGTTAATGTTTTAATCTCCACTTTATATGCTGGTATACGTGACTGTGTATATTTATGATCATGATAATCGAGATATCGTATTCCATCTAACCAGGTTACTATAAATCTGTCATCAATCTTTTGAATATTCTCTAACTTATTAAAAGGAATCCACTCAATTACATCTTCATAATTCGTGGCTTTAAGTTGTAATTCTTTAATACAATCATCGACAAACATATTTCCGTTCGTCCATCCTTGTGTAGTTTTCTGAGGATCACATGCTTGACACCAAGATTTTGATGTGTTATATCGGTTGCAATTTGCACATTTTCCATTTTCACTTTTTCTTATGGAACCAAACTCATCAAACACCAACATATATTCATGTGTAGTAGTATTCTGCGTTAATCCATAAACACTTCTACGATCTAATTGCAAGTAATTTTTAAACTTTCAAATACATAAAGTACATATAATAAAAATTAAGTATATAGCTTTACTAATTAAATAATCAACATAAATAGAATAATCTTACTTCTTTTAAAATATTTAATAGATTTCGTTGATAAGCCAATATTTTAAGCTCCACTTTATGTGATGGTGTACGTGATTGTGTGTATTCATTTTTCCACTCATCCCCATTCAAATGTCGTTTTCCATCTAGCCATGTTGCTGAAAATCCATCTCCAATCTTTTGAAAATTATCTAATCTATTAAAAGGAATCCACTCGATCACACCTTCATATTTTGTAGCTTTAAGCTGAAACTCTTTAATGCAATCATCGATATCTTTATTACCACTTGTCCGAGGGTCACATGTTTGACACCAAGTTGGCGATGTATTATATCGGTTGCAATTTGCACATTTTCCATTCTTTTCCTTTCTTTTGGAACCAAATTCATCAAATACTAGCATATATTCATTTGTGGTTGTGTTTTGAGTTAATCCAAAAACGCATTCACTTCCTAATTGTAAATGATCTTTAAACTACAAAATTTTTATAATATGTATAATAGAAGTTAAGTATATAACTTTACTAATTAGATAATCTACGTATAATAAAATCATATAAAATCTTACTTCTTTTAAAATATTTAATAAATTCTGTGAACTAGCCAACGTTTTAAGCTCCACTTTATATGATTGTATACGTGATTGTGTGTATTTTCCCCACCCGTCCACACTCAAACCTCGTTTTCCATCTAGCCATTTTGCTGAAAATCCATCGCCAATCTTTTGAACATTATCTAATCTATTAAAAGGAATCCATTCAATTACGCCTTCATAGTTTGCAGCTTTAAGTTGAAACTCTTTAATGCAATCATCGACATCTTTATTACCACTTGTCCATCTTTGTGTTATTTTTTGAGGGTCACATGTTTGACACCAAGCTGGCGATGTGTTATATCGGTTGCAATTTGCACATTTTCCGTTATACACCTGTCTTTTAGAACTAAATTCATCAAATACCAACATATATTCATTTGTGATTGTGTTTTGAGTTAATCCAAAAACGCCTTCACTTCCTATTTGTAGATTATTTGTAAACTTTTATAAATGTATAATAGAAGTTAAGTATATAGCTTTATTAATTAAATAATCTACGCATAATAAATTTATATAATATCTTACATCTTTTAAAATATTTAATAAATTCTGTAAACTAGCCAATGTTTTAAGTTCTACTTTATAAGATGATGTACGTGATTGTGTGTATTCCTTTTTCCGCCCATCCCCATCCACACATCGTTTTCCATCTAATCATGTTGCTGAAAACTTATCATCAATCTTTTGAACATTACCTAATCTATTAAAAGGAATCCATTCGATTACGTCTTTATAGTTTGTAGTGTTAAGTTGAAATTCTTTAATGCAATCGTCGATATTCTTATTTCCACACGTCCATCCTCGTGCTGTTTTTTGAGGGTCACATGTCTGACACCAAGCTGGCGATGTGTTAAACCGGTTGCACATTGCGCATTTTCCATTATTCCACTGTCTTATGGAACCGTACTCATCTAATACTAGCATATACTCATTTTTTGTAGTGTGTTGAGTTAGTCCATATACTTTAAGTTTACTACTTTCAGATCGCATGAGATCTTTAAGCTTATATAACAAATGGAACATGAATACATTCTTAAATGAAATGAAAAACTCATTTAGTAAATAAAAAACTTACTTTTAAAAAGTTTAATGAGTTTTGAAAACCATGTAATATTTTAAGTTCCACTTTACATGATGGTATACGTGATTGTGTGCGTTCCTGCAAATTTCCCTTGTCATCATATACGCATGAAATTATTCGTATACCATCTAGCCAGATTGCTGGAAATCCTTCCCCAACATGTTGAATATCATCCAATCTATTCCTCCTCTGTTGGTTTTTCTTTTTTTCGCGGAGAACCTTTAAAAACTCCTCGTCTATTAAAAGGAATCCACTCAATTACATTTTCATACTTTGTAGCTTTAAGTTGAAATTCCTTAATGCAATCATCGACATTCTTATTTCCACTCGTCCATCCTTGTATTGTCTTCTGAGGGTCACATGTTTGACACCAAGCTTCAGAAGTATTATATCGGTTGCAATTTGCACATTTTCCATTTTTACTTTTTCTTATGTAATAAAATTCATCGAATACTGTCATATATTCATTTGTAGCGGTGTTTTGGGTTAGTCCATATACTTTAAAGTTTCTATTATTTAACTGCACGTCGTCTATAAACTTATTAAATATTTATATTTATATATATANTACATGATGGTATACGTGATTGTGTGCGTTCCTGCAAATTTCCCTTGTCATCATATACGCATGAAATTATTCGTATACCATCTAGCCAGATTGCTGAAAATCCCTCCCCAACATTTTGAATATCATCCAATCTATTAAAAGGAATCCACTCAATTACATTTTCATAATTTGTAGCTTTAAGTTGAAATTCCTTAATGCAATCATCGAAATTCTTATTTCCACTTGTCCATCCTTGTATTGTCTTCTGAGGGTCACATGTTTGACACCAAGCTTCAGAAGTATTATATCGGTTGCAATTTGAACATTTTCCATTTCCACTTTTTCTTTTGTAATAAAATTCATCGAATACTGTCATATATTCATTCGTAGCGGTGTTTTGGGTTAGTCCATATACTTTAAAGTTTCTATTATTTAACTGCATGTCGTCTATAAACTTATTAAATATTTATATTTATATAAATATGGATTAAAATAATAATACAGTATAATAATAATTTAATATCTTACTTCTCTTAATATCTCTAGTAAATTTTGTGATCTAGTTAATGTTTTAAGCTCCACTTTATATGATGATATACGTGACTGTGTGCATTCATTTTTCTGTCCATCCCAGTCCACACACCGTTTTCCATCTAGCCAGATTGCTGAAAACATATCACCAATCTTTTGAACATTATCTAATCTATTAAAAGGAATCCATTCGATTATATTTTCGTAAAAACTGGTTTCAAGTTGAAATTCTTTAATACAGTTATCGATATCCTTATGTCCACTTGACCGCCCTTGTATTATTTTCTGAGGGTCACAGGCTTGACACCAAGCTGGCGATGTGTTGTATTGGTCGCAATTTGCGCATTTTCCATATTTTTTATTTCGTTTGTAATTAAATTCATCAACCATAATCTTAATTCTAGGTGTAGAAAAATTTTAACGTTAATTACAATTACTGTATGTTTATATATATTAATTACATGTAACACAAAATGCCATTTATAATGCTTTCAGGTGCACAATAAATTTACTAAGCTTCGTTATACGACTAAGAAATTATATTTTTTTGAAAGCGATAACTTAGGAATCGATTATAATACATAAGTTCTTTTGTATTTGTTTTCAATTTATAAATTATAAATATTGCTTTTTCTTTGGGCCAATATCTAACGTTAATTCAAAATTAAAGAAATATGATGTATTCAATATTAATTAAAAAAAAAAGGATCCGTAGCATATATTAATTAATATAATGATATCTCTATACAACACACAACTATAGATTATTTACATTAAATCAACATGCCATTAATTCTGCGGAAATATTTTATGGCTTAACTATTTGCTGTAATATCTGATAGCATAGAAAAAAGTTCCAGCATTTTTTAAAAAAAAAATCTTTACAAAAATATTGTATTTTTGGTTAACATATTGGTGTTGACTAGGAAAAACCTATAGATATAGATTATTTTCACTAATGTAAATTTCATTAACTCGATAGAAAAAAAATCAATATTTTATGACTTAACTTTATGATGTAATTTTTTGATAAAGCTTATTAAAAAGAATTAGAAGGAGGTCCAACATTTTTTTAAAAAAACAATTTCATTGAACACGGGTGCAATATACACGGGCAATGTAAAAAATGTAAAACCAATCAGTATCCCAAATTTTCGATTATGAAATCGCTTATGGGCTTCTAGCAAAAAAAAAAAAAAAAATTCCTTGCAAGTTTTGGGTTTAAACAAATCTCGCCCCAATCCCAAATTTACCCTTACCTTAAGGGTTTAATTTTTCGATTTAAAAATTGGGTTGATTGGTAAGTTACTTACACGAATTTGCGTAATAAATTTAATACCCGTGAATCATACACCCTGTGTATAATTAGTAATAATTTTTTGAAAAAATGGTACAAAAACTATATCAATTATTGTGTTTACGGTTATCACTTGGTTATCACCAGGAAAGGCCTATCATAGGAGTATCAAGCTTGTTTTGTTCACCGAATTCATTCTATATAATTTTTTTTTAATAGTGATAATTCGTAATTGTGTGATTTGTTGTAATTTTGCAATGTTACAGTAAATCAAATGGCACAACTCAGTCTCTAATTGAGTCTTAGCAAAAATGCCACTTTAAATCATCTTAAAATCTTTGTTTTTAAAAGTAATCAGTTTTGATGATTAGAGGTAGGAATTATTCCATTTTCATGTCAAGATCTGGCATAGTACTGGTACAAGTTATAGAATAATATTCTTTTGTTTAAAAAAAAATTCATTTTTATAAACAGTAAAATACATTTTTTTACATATTTGTAATTTATTTGATATTTATTTGTGATTCATCATCCAAACTTTTAAAATCGATATCTCTTCATCATTTCGCGTGTTTTATTAAGAATTTTGATATATTACCACTATTCAGGTTTATGCAAATTTTTAAAAATAAATATTGTGAAAAAAAACATAGAAATATTTCTTTGAATTCGAACATTAATAGATTAAAGAATAAATGACTTTTTTTGAAAATAAAAAGAAACGATTTAAGTAGAGATGCCGTGATTAGTGCTCTGAATGGGTCAACCCGTTAAATTAATTCATATAATAAAAGCATAGATTGGTCAGGAGGTTGTTAAGAAATTTCACAATGATTCTGCTTAACGTGTAATTTGGGTTTACCGGAGCACTAAATGCAACCTAAATATTTTTTAAAAATAATGGTTTACTTCACCATTAAGATTGTAGTTTTATTATCATAAACACTATCCTTTAAATGGACTTACTGTCAAATTTATTTATAATTTTTGATCTGAACGGTTTTTGATAGTAAATTACAGTGAATAACAATGTAAATCCCTATGTAAAAATATTACCGACCAGGCTACTTGCAAAGTGCTCGTTTTCATTTTTCTTTGTTTAAGCCGGTGAAATGACCTTTGTAAAATTCTAAACACGAGCTGTTACCGGGCTTGTCATTTGTACCTATTGGGATAAACACAATAAGTTTAAATTCCGATATACGACAAATTCCAGACGGATATCCGTGATTTGATTTGATCACTTAAAAATGTTAACTTTAACGGAGTATAAATTTCGCAGGCAAATTAGCTTGCAAAAGCCTATTATTTAAGGGGTGTTGAGTTTATTGTTTAATTTTTAAATTGGTGCAAATTGCTTCGGTTATTAATGCGCTACTATCCTGGCACACAATCAGAGTGTGCTAAAGTTGTGCCAATCTCTTAGTTGGTAAAATTTTCCTGAAATTTTAGTCTTTTGCATTAAAAAGATTGTAGGTAGCACGTACTCCGAAGCCATAACCAATGTGATATTATAAAATACGTCTTTGCCTATTTTTTAAGTGTCTTGTAAATCGCATAAATAATGTCTAACATATTTTCTGTTTGTGATTTCAATAAAACGTCAGAAAAATAATAGTAAAAGATGCATTTCATAATTCGGGCTAATATTTAATTGAAAGCTTTTTATGTGTTTACATTTGAATGTCCCAAGATTAAACATCGTAGCTTGTTTGTTTAGCTATTACTTTTGTTTATTAGATACTCGAATCGGTAGAAGTTGATTTATATTCATGGATCATTTATCTTTTTTCATAAAATAAAATACTGTATTTCAAATCGTATTTCGAGTAATCAATACTATTAGATATAGTTGATGGCATTAAAAAAATACCAGACTTCGGGCTTTTAAATTGTACAAAGCAATTCTCACAGACAACTAATTTACCTACAGCTGTTTACTGACGAAGGAATTTGTCCAGATTTCAATAAGAGCTTGCCTGATTTATTATTAGTGTTAGCTAGAAGTAAATTAGGCCCTTTAATTTATAGCTTAATGGATCTTCGAATTCTGGAACTCTTTGTTAGAATGAGTCAGTGAAGTGTAAATTTTTAAAAGCCTAAAATTTGAGACTTCTAGTAGCACTATCGCCATCGTGGTAAACTACCGTAAACCTCGGAAAATAAGTGCAGCACCCTCTACCAGTAAAGTGCATTGGACGTTTTGTAGACATCTTGGACATTTTTTCAAATTAAAATTACTTAAAATTTTATTAAGATTATCTATTTTTAATTTTTTTAAATATGAGTCCAGACCTAAAAAAATATATAATTATATATTTATTAAATTAATTCATTAATTATTTAAGCCTTGGACATAGGCTTGGACAGTTTTGGACAATCTTGGACGTTGGACAAAAAACATAGTGTTGGACACGTCCAATGACAACACTGCCCTCTACCCTACTTTTTCAATTTCAGATTAGCGGAACTAGCAATAAAATCTTTACTCAAGTTATTCCCGTTTATCTGAAATTGAAAAAGTAGGGTATAGGGTGCTGTGCTTATTTTCTGAGGCTTACGGTACTTATAAAGACAAGAATTGGTATTGAATACGTATTGTTATAAAAATCTTAAGATAAAATAAATTATTTATGACATAGTTTTGCCAGTGTTTAAAATTCCAAAAAATTTTACGTGCACAAATTTATATTTTATATAACAGAAGTAATATTATTACATTTTTTCTTATTTATTAAAAAAATTTATTTGCACTGTGCAAGCTAATTTTAAACCTTAATTACATTGTCATTACAGAGTTGCGGCTTCACTAAGGTAATATTGCTCGACTTTTTATGCGATGTATTAAAATTTCGAAACTTTTTTTACATACGACTGCAGTACTGGATGACAGAAATACTTTTTGGATATCTATTTTTGATAATTATATCTTAAAACTAAGTAACTTAACAATTATTATTTTAATATCATTTGAATAATCTAATGAGACGTTTCAAATAATATTAAAAATAATAATAATTGTTAAGTTACTTGGTTTTAAGATATAACTTTTAAAAATTTTATAGATTTTCAAAAAGTGTGATTTCCTTTCCGTCACTTCTACAGTATATTACTTAAAAAGAAACAATAGAACAATTAATCATCGATGTGTATATCATTGTACAAGTATCATGAAACGAACAAAAAAGCTAAGAAATAGAAAACTTAGAAACATGTCTTTCAGCTTTAAATGCCGAAGAGAAAAACCAGTCGTTTTTTATATATAGTCCAAAATTATTATTTAAACGTACAAGTTTGATTAATTCTACTGACCTTATTTAACATGTCAATATATTATTATAAAAGTTATGAGTTTGAGACTATAAAAGCTGTCAAACGTCCTTTTATTAAATTAACATGCAGGAATCTTTTAAATATTTAAAATGTGGCTTTTTATATGAAATGATAAGCTTTGTAGAAACAAAAATATTATTTATCTTAGTCTAATTCATTAATAAAAATATGGGTTGTAACATCTTTGTGTGCTGGTATTTTGAGAAGGCTCATTGTATAAACAATGCTCTGACATATATTGGATCTTGAAGATAATAAACTTTGACCTGACAAAGGAAATCCATTAGAGTCATCCTTAAAAATACAACTATGACCTTTTTTGAATCTTAAAAAAAGTATGATAGGCTCTGAAGGAGAAAAGCAATACGGGGACTCCTGCATAGACACAAATCCTTAGTTTAGGGATCTCAACCCTTCATTTACAGCTGTTTTCATAATTTCTGGGACAAAACCTCTTCAACCTCATTTTAAGAATCACATAACTATTCGTAAACCTTTTCTGTCCTTAGAACTTCGATACAAAGCAGTAACGAAATTTCAGAAAAATTAAGTGATTCTTAGAACGAGATCGAAGAGTTTCGGGAGTAAATTTTTTGGTGTTCAGTATTTATGAAAACAGCTGTAATAAAGCCGAGTAAAATTTTAATTAATCGGTAAAATTAGACTTTTTCAAGCAGTTCACTTAATATGATCAGCTAGTATTACAGTAGTTAATGATTCGACTTCATCATTTTAAAGTTTTTGCAGAAAATTCATTGCGTGAAATACGGTTTTAAATAACTATATAAAATAGAAAGATTTATTTCAGGTCTATGTTTTCTGATCTAAATGATTATTACAAATAATTTTAACCAATTAGATCGTTCTATAAACCATAGAAGGAGGCAATTAGAACTAATAAAATATTTTGGTTAAAATTTGTGAAATTTAGTTGAAAAAAAAATAGCCGTAGGTTACAGAAATAAATTTATAACCGTAAATACTAAGATCAGGTGTAACATGACTATCAAACCAAACTTTCTATAAAAATAAAACCGTGCAATTAAGGTTAGGGTTAGAGTGAGGCTTTGTGTAAGGCTTTAGTTACATTAAAATTTAGCAAGGAATTTTTTTTGTTAGAAACCGAAAGGTAGTTTCATATGTGAAATTTTGATTTAGAAGTTTTTTCAAATGTGTAACGTTACACCTGATCTTAGAATTTGATTGGGGATGGGTTACTGTAACCACGGTAGGGCCAGTGATTTTCTGCGGTGACAAAATCAAAATTATGTGGTGACAGAATTTAAATTATGTGATGTGATGTGTGCCATATTTGCCAAATTATGTGCCAAATTATTTGCGATTCTGTGCATGCTTACGAAATTATGTGTAATTCTGTGGTATACATAACTAAAAAAGTTTGTCAGAATTTCCGGACTCTGTTTTGAAAAAATTTTCATGGCCTTGCTCGTAATTTGAGTTCATTCAAATTCTATGTCGGGAGATACCGGATCTGTTAAATTTTATATATCGACTTGCCAATAAATTGGCAAATTATGTGACAATTCTTATATGTGCTATTCTGCGGTGATAAACACCAAATTATGTGATATAGGCGTATTTATGTGAATTCTGTGGTATTATGTGAAACCCATAAAGTCACTGGCCCTGAACCACGGTTACAAATTAATTAACCCAAAATAGAAAGTTTTATTGACTGGTAAAAAAAACTACAATATTTAAAGACTAATTTTTATTCCGCTTGGTCAACAAACTGCAAAATTTAACATACTAATAGATATAAAAAATTAGTGTAGAATTTACGGAAAGATTTTTTTTGTTCTTTAAGTGAAAACAGCTTAAATTAAATTACGAAAATTATCATTTTTTAAGTAAATTCACGATTTGTCATGATTTATATGGTTTCAAAAGATTTATTTGTAATTCTACTACTCTAGTTATAATCAAAAAATACAATAATTCCAACGGTTTAAACACTAAGTATACTTGACTTTGCAATATATTTACTGATAAATAATTTGAACATAATTATTCATGATATTTAATCTTTAGCTATTAAAATAAAAATATTATTGATCAATAAACATTTTTATATATTACAGAATTAAAATTACAAATACATACGTGAAATATCGTTATCAGATATTGAAAAATCGATTGTGGTAGAACCTAAAAAATAAAGTAAAATTTATCATTTAAAATTGAACATATTATATGTTATAATAAATGCAAGTATTTATTTTACCACAAATATTTAGCAATTTTACAGGCGGAATGAATGAAGAATTAATTGGCTCAGAAAGATTTTTAAAGTTAAGCAGTTTACTTGTAAGTTTATCTTTAAGACAAATTGGCAATTCAGTTGATAATGTTGGAATAATTGCATCTGCAGATTGGAATGCTTTCAATATTGCTAATCCATCCCTGTCTTCTGCAGCACCATTATCTATTATTGTATACCATCTAGATATTTCATCGCATATATAAGGTGCAGTGGGTCTATTAGAAGGATTAGCATCCATACATTGATTGGCTAATTTGATATAACATTCAGGGGTGCCTTTAGCAAGCTCAGGTCGTAATCCATTACAGATTTGAATAGCCAACGCTTCATCATACTCAATATTGTAATGAGGTGGTATTCCTGTAGATATTTCGGTCATAATAATACCAAAACTATAAATATCTGCTGCTATTGTATATGGTCGTCTGTTTAATACTTCAGGAGCAACATAAGGTAAAACTCCATAAATACTATCTTCTANGTTCAGGTCGTAATCCATTACAGATTTGAATAGCCAACGCTTCATCATACTCAATATTGTAATGAGGTGGCCTTCCAGTAGATATTTCAGCCATAATAACACCAAAACTATAAATATCTGCCGCTATTGTATATGGTCGTCTGTTTAATACTTCAGGAGCAACATAAGGCAAAACTCCATAAACACTATCTTCTAAATCAGATTCATCATTCTTTCTAGATAATCCTAGATCTGTTATATAAGAGATAAGATTTCCATTAATATATTGATTTTGCAATATATTGCCGCTATGAAAATCTCCATGAACATATCCTGCTTCATGAACTTTTTTTAAATTTTTCGATATATCAACAAGTTGATTTAATTTACTTTTCCAATTAAGATCTCTAAAATTTGATAAGAGAAACTTATGAAGGCTTCCTTTATTTGCATATTGAAATACCATCAAATATTCATTATTGGATGTATTTTGAGTTAGTCCATACACTTCAAAATTACTACCCGCTAATCTGATCTCCGTGTAACTTTTAAACTAGTTAATTCATTAAATTTTACATTGTTAATAATTTATTTATATTAGGGCATAAATAAATCATTTTAACTTACTTCTCTTAGAAAATGCTTTTGTGAACTGGATAGCGTTTTAAGTGCAACTACACATGATGGTGTACGTGATTGCGTGAATTCATCAAAACCATCGCCTGATGTTATTCTTTTACCATCTAACCATGTTGCTGAAAACACCGAGCTAAGTCCTCCTTCACCAATTTTCTGAAGATTATATAATCTATTAAAAGGAATCCATTCGATTACGTCTTCATAATGTGTAGTTTTAAGCTGATGCTCTTTAATACAATAATCGACATCTTTATTACCACTTGTCCATCCTTGTGTTGTTTTCTGAGGATCACATAATTGACACCAAGCTGCCGATGTGTTATATCGTTTGCAATTTCCACATCTTCCCCAAAATCCATTCCTTCTAAAATCAAAAACTAATATGTACTCGGCTGTTGAAGTGTCTTGAGTTAGCCCATATACTTTAAGTTTATCTTCAAACTTATAAATAAATATAATATATTCTTAAATAAAAAATTGGTCTAATGGACTATAAAATGAAATCCAACTTACTTCCACAGAAACTCTAATAAATTTTTAGATTCATGCAATATTTTAAGGTTAACTCTACTCGATGGAATGCGTGACTGTTTAATATTTTGAATTAACCGTATACCATCTAACCAGACTGCTAAAAACTCTTCTCCAACTTTTTGAATGTTATCTAATCTATTAAAAGGAATCCATTCGATTACGTCTTCATAGTTTGTAGCATTAAGTTGGAATTCTTTAATGCAATCGTCGATATTCTTATTTCCACTCGTCCATCCTTGTGTTGTTTTCTGAGGGTCACATGTCTGACACCAAGCTGGCGATGTGTTATATCGGTTGCAATTTGCACATGTTCCATTCCTATTAGCTCTTTCAGAACCAAAGTCATCAAATACCAGCATATATTCATTTGTGGTTGTGTTTTGAGTTATTCCATAGACACTATTATTCTCTAATTGCAAATTAATTTTAAACTATAAATATTTATAATATGTATAATAGAAGTTAAGTATATATCGTTACTAATTAAATATTCTTAATATAATAAAGCCATATGATATCTTACTTCGTTTAAAATATTTAATAAATTTTGTGATCTGGCCAATGTTTTAAGACTCACTATATATGATGGAATACGCGATTGTGTGTCTCCTTCTAGCAGTCCACCTGAAACGATTCTTTTACCATCTAACCACGTTGCTGAAAAAACGGTCCCAAATTCTCCACCAATTTTTTGAACATTATCTAATCTATTGTAAGGAATCCATTCGATTATGTTTTTGTAGTTTGTAACTTTAAGTTGAAATTCCTTAATGCAATCATCGATATCCTTATTTCCACTTGTCCATCCTTGTGTTGTTTTCTGAGGATCACATGTCTGACACCAAGCAGGCGATGTGTTATATCGCTTGCAATTTGCACACTTTCCATAATACATATTTCTTTTAAAATCAAAAACTAATATATACTCTTTTGTTGCGGTGTTTTGAGTTAGTCCACATACTATACGATTACTATCTGTTGATTGCATAAGACCTTTAAACTTATAATGAAAAATTATAAATGTATGTATAATATTAGTAAAGCAAATTGGAATAAAGAACAAATATATGTACAATATATTAATAAAGCAATTATGTATAATAACAAATAATTTTAACTTACTCTATCTAAAAATTCTAATGAATTTTGAGAATCATGTAATATTTTAAGCATCACTTTACATGGTGATGTACGTGACCGTATATGTTCATATACGCCTCCTACATATCGCACACCATCTGACCAGGTTGCTAAAAATTCATCACCAATCTTTTGAATATTCTCTAATCTATTAAAAGGAATCCACTCGATTACATCTTCATAATTTGTGGTTTTAAGTTGAAATTCTTTAATGCAATCATCGACATCCTTATTTCCACTCGTCCATCCTTGCTTAGTTTTCTGAGGATCACATGTTTGACACCAAGCTTTTGATGTGTTATATCGGTTGCAATTTACACATTTTCCATTCTCACTTTTTCTTACGGAACCAAATTCATCAAATACTAGCATATACTCATTTGTTGTAATATTTTGAGTTAGTCCATATATCTTACGTTCTCTATTCTTTAACATTACATAATCTGTAACTAATAAATATATAAATGCAAATTAAAATAAGCAATATGCAATAGTAAATACAATTTTTTTATCTTTCATCTTACTTCATTTAACATATCTAATAAATTTGGTGATCTAGTTAATGTTTTAATCTCCACTTTATATGCTGGTATACGTGACTGTGTATATTTATGATCATGATCATTGAAATATCGTATTCCATCTAACCAGGTTATTAAAAATCTGTCACCAATCTTTTGAATATTCCCTAACTTATTAAAAGGAATCCACTCAATTACATCCTCATAATTCGTGGCTTTAAGTTGTAATTCTTTAATACAATCATCGACAAACATATTTCCGCTCGTCCATCCTTGTGTAGTTTTCTGAGGATTACATGCTTGACACCAAGATTTTGATGTGTTGTATCGGTTGCAATTTGCACATTTTCCATTTTCACTTTTTCTTATGGAACCAAACTCATCAAACACCAGCATATATTCATGTGTAATAGTATTCTGCGTTAATCCATAAACACTTCTACGATCTAATTGCAAGTAATTTTTAAACTTTCAAATACATAAAGTACATATACCAGAAATTAAGTATATAGCTTTACTAATTAAATAATCAACATATAATAGAAAAATCTTACTTCTTTTAAAATATTTAATAAATTTTGTGAACTAGCCAATATTTTAAGCTCCACTTTATATGATTGTATACGTGATTGTGTGTATTTATTTTCCCACACATTCTCATCCAAACGTCGTTTTCCATCTAGCCATGTTGCTGAAAATCCATCACCAATCTTTTGAAAATTATCTAATCTATTAAAAGGAATCCACTCGATTACGTCTTCATAGTTTGTAGCTTTAAGCTGAAACTCTTTAATGCAATCATCGATATCTTTATTACCACTTGTCCATCTTTGTGTTATTTTTTGTGGGTCACATGTTTGACACCAAATTGGCGATGTGTTACATCGGTTGCAATTTGCACATTTTCCATTCTTGTCCTTTCTTTTGGAACCAAATTCATCAAATACCAACATATATTCATTTGTGGTTGTGTTTTGAGTTAATCCAAAAACGCATACACTTCCTAATTGTAAATGATCTTTAAGCTACAAAATTTTTATAATATGTATAATAGAAGTTAACTTTATAACTTTATTAATTAAATAATCTACGTATAATAAAATCATATAATATCTTACTTCTTTTAAAATATTATTTAATAAATTCTGTGAACTAGCCAACGTTTTAAGCTCCACTTTATAAGATTGTATACGTGACTGTGTGTATTCATTTTTCTGCCCATCACCATCTACACGTCGTTTTCCATCTAGCCATGTTGCTAAAAATCCCTCACTAATCTTTTGAACATTATCTAGTCTATTAAAAGGAATCCATTCGATTACGTCTTCATAGTTTGTAGCTTTAAGTTGAAACTCTTTAATGTAATCATCGACATCTTTATTACCACTTGTCCATCTTTGTGTTATTTTTTGAGGGTCACATGTTTGACACCAAGCTGGTGATGTATTATATCGGTTGCAATTTGCACATTTTCCATTCTTGTCCTTTCTTTTGGAACCAAATTCATCAAATACTAGTATATATTCATTTGTGATCGTGTTTTGAGTTAATCCAAAAACTCTTTCACTTCCTAATTGTAGATGATTTTTAAACTACAAAATTTTTATAANTACCCGCTAATCTGATCTCCGTGTAACTTTTAAACTAGTTAATTCATTAAATTTTACATTGTTAATAATTTATTTATATTAGGGCATAAATAAATCATTTTAACTTACTTCTCTTAGAAAATGCTTTTGTGAACTGGATAGCGTTTTAAGTGCAACTACACATGATGGTGTACGTGATTGCGTGAATTCATCAAAACCATCGCCTGATGTTATTCTTTTACCATCTAACCATGTTGCTGAAAACACCGAGCTAAGTCCTCCTTCACCAATTTTCTGAAGATTATATAATCTATTAAAAGGAATCCATTCGATTACGTCTTCATAATGTGTAGTTTTAAGCTGATGCTCTTTAATACAATAATCGACATCTTTATTACCACTTGTCCATCCTTGTGTTGTTTTCTGAGGATCACATAATTGACACCAAGCTGCCGATGTGTTATATCGTTTGCAATTTCCACATCTTCCCCAAAATCCATTCCTTCTAAAATCAAAAACTAATATGTACTCGGCTGTTGAAGTGTCTTGAGTTAGCCCATATACTTTAAGTTTATCTTCAAACTTATAAATAAATATAATATATTCTTAAATAAAAAATTGGTCTAATGGACTATAAAATGAAATCCAACTTACTTCCACAGAAACTCTAATAAATTTTTAGATTCATGCAATATTTTAAGGTTAACTCTACTCGATGGAATGCGTGACTGTTTAATATTTTGAATTAACCGTATACCATCTAACCAGACTGCTAAAAACTCTTCTCCAACTTTTTGAATGTTATCTAATCTATTAAAAGGAATCCATTCGATTACGTCTTCATAGTTTGTAGCATTAAGTTGGAATTCTTTAATGCAATCGTCGATATTCTTATTTCCACTCGTCCATCCTTGTGTTGTTTTCTGAGGGTCACATGTCTGACACCAAGCTGGCGATGTGTTATATCGGTTGCAATTTGCACATGTTCCATTCCTATTAGCTCTTTCAGAACCAAAGTCATCAAATACCAGCATATATTCATTTGTGGTTGTGTTTTGAGTTATTCCATAGACACTATTATTCTCTAATTGCAAATTAATTTTAAACTATAAATATTTATAATATGTATAATAGAAGTTAAGTATATATCGTTACTAATTAAATATTCTTAATATAATAAAGCCATATGATATCTTACTTCGTTTAAAATATTTAATAAATTTTGTGATCTGGCCAATGTTTTAAGACTCACTATATATGATGGAATACGCGATTGTGTGTCTCCTTCTAGCAGTCCACCTGAAACGATTCTTTTACCATCTAACCACGTTGCTGAAAAAACGGTCCCAAATTCTCCACCAATTTTTTGAACATTATCTAATCTATTGTAAGGAATCCATTCGATTATGTTTTTGTAGTTTGTAACTTTAAGTTGAAATTCCTTAATGCAATCATCGATATCCTTATTTCCACTTGTCCATCCTTGTGTTGTTTTCTGAGGATCACATGTCTGACACCAAGCAGGCGATGTGTTATATCGCTTGCAATTTGCACACTTTCCATAATACATATTTCTTTTAAAATCAAAAACTAATATATACTCTTTTGTTGCGGTGTTTTGAGTTAGTCCACATACTATACGATTACTATCTGTTGATTGCATAAGACCTTTAAACTTATAATGAAAAATTATAAATGTATGTATAATATTAGTAAAGCAAATTGGAATAAAGAACAAATATATGTACAATATATTAATAAAGCAATTATGTATAATAACAAATAATTTTAACTTACTCTATCTAAAAATTCTAATGAATTTTGAGAATCATGTAATATTTTAAGCATCACTTTACATGGTGATGTACGTGACCGTATATGTTCATATACGTCTCCTACATATCGCACACCATCTGACCAGGTTGCTAAAAATTCATCACCAATCTTTTGAATATTCTCTAATCTATTAAAAGGAATCCACTCGATTACATCTTCATAATTTGTGGTTTTAAGTTGAAATTCTTTAATGCAATCATCGACATCCTTATTTCCACTCGTCCATCCTTGCTTAGTTTTCTGAGGATCACATGTTTGACACCAAGCTTTTGATGTGTTATATCGGTTGCAATTTACACATTTTCCATTCTCACTTTTTCTTACGGAACCAAATTCATCAAATACTAGCATATACTCATTTGTTGTAATATTTTGAGTTAGTCCATATATCTTACGTTCTCTATTCTTTAACATTACATAATCTGTAACTAATAAATATATAAATGCAAATTAAAATAAGCAATATGCAATAGTAAATACAATTTTTTTATCTTTCATCTTACTTCATTTAACATATCTAATAAATTTGGTGATCTAGTTAATGTTTTAATCTCCACTTTATATGCTGGTATACGTGACTGTGTATATTTATGATCATGATCATTGAAATATCGTATTCCATCTAACCAGGTTATTAAAAATCTGTCACCAATCTTTTGAATATTCCCTAACTTATTAAAAGGAATCCACTCAATTACATCCTCATAATTCGTGGCTTTAAGTTGTAATTCTTTAATACAATCATCGACAAACATATTTCCGCTCGTCCATCCTTGTGTAGTTTTCTGAGGATTACATGCTTGACACCAAGATTTTGATGTGTTGTATCGGTTGCAATTTGCACATTTTCCATTTTCACTTTTTCTTATGGAACCAAACTCATCAAACACCAGCATATATTCATGTGTAATAGTATTCTGCGTTAATCCATAAACACTTCTACGATCTAATTGCAAGTAATTTTTAAACTTTCAAATACATAAAGTACATATACCAGAAATTAAGTATATAGCTTTACTAATTAAATAATCAACATATAATAGAAAAATCTTACTTCTTTTAAAATATTTAATAAATTTTGTGAACTAGCCAATATTTTAAGCTCCACTTTATATGATTGTATACGTGATTGTGTGTATTTATTTTCCCACACATTCTCATCCAAACGTCGTTTTCCATCTAGCCATGTTGCTGAAAATCCATCACCAATCTTTTGAAAATTATCTAATCTATTAAAAGGAATCCACTCGATTACGTCTTCATAGTTTGTAGCTTTAAGCTGAAACTCTTTAATGCAATCATCGATATCTTTATTACCACTTGTCCATCTTTGTGTTATTTTTTGTGGGTCACATGTTTGACACCAAATTGGCGATGTGTTACATCGGTTGCAATTTGCACATTTTCCATTCTTGTCCTTTCTTTTGGAACCAAATTCATCAAATACCAACATATATTCATTTGTGGTTGTGTTTTGAGTTAATCCAAAAACGCATACACTTCCTAATTGTAAATGATCTTTAAGCTACAAAATTTTTATAATATGTATAATAGAAGTTAACTTTATAACTTTATTAATTAAATAATCTACGTATAATAAAATCATATAATATCTTACTTCTTTTAAAATATTATTTAATAAATTCTGTGAACTAGCCAACGTTTTAAGCTCCACTTTATAAGATTGTATACGTGACTGTGTGTATTCATTTTTCTGCCCATCACCATCTACACGTCGTTTTCCATCTAGCCATGTTGCTAAAAATCCCTCACTAATCTTTTGAACATTATCTAGTCTATTAAAAGGAATCCATTCGATTACGTCTTCATAGTTTGTAGCTTTAAGTTGAAACTCTTTAATGTAATCATCGACATCTTTATTACCACTTGTCCATCTTTGTGTTATTTTTTGAGGGTCACATGTTTGACACCAAGCTGGTGATGTATTATATCGGTTGCAATTTGCACATTTTCCATTCTTGTCCTTTCTTTTGGAACCAAATTCATCAAATACTAGTATATATTCATTTGTGATCGTGTTTTGAGTTAATCCAAAAACTCTTTCACTTCCTAATTGTAGATGATTTTTAAACTACAAAATTTTTATAAGATGTAAAATAGAAGATAAGTATATAACTTTATTAATTAAATAATCTACGTATAATAAAATAATATAATATCTTACATCTTTTAAAATATTATTTAATAAATTTTGTGAACTAGCCAACATTTTAAGCTCCACTTTATAGGATTGTATACGTGACTGTGTGTATTCATTTTTCTGCCCATCACCATCTGCATGTCGTTTTCCATCTATCCATGTTGCTAAAAATCCATATCCAATCTTTTGAACATTATCTAATCTATTAAAAGGAATCCATTCGATTACACCTTCATAGTTTGTAGCCTTAAGTTGAAACCCTTTAATGCAATCATCAACATCTTTATTACCACTTGTCCATCCTTGTGTTGTTTTTTGAGGGTCACATGTTAGACACCAAGCTGGTGATGTGTTATATCGGTTGCAATTTGCACATTTTCCATTCTTGCCCTTTCTTTTGGAACCAAATTCATCAAATACCAATATATATTCATTTGTAATTGTGTTTTGAATTAATCCAAAAACTCTTTCACTTCCTAATTGTAGATGATTTTTAAACTACAAAATTTTTATAATATGTATAAAGAAGTTAAGTATATAACTTTATTAATTAAATAATCTACGCATAATAAATTTATATAATATCTTACATCTTTTAAAATATTTACCGGTAATAAATTCTGTGAACTAGCCAATGCTTTAAGTTCTACTTTATAAGATGATGTACGTGATTGTGTGTATTCCTTTTTCCGCCCATCCCCATCCACACATCGTTTTCCATCTAACCATGTTGCTGAAAACTTATCATCAATCTTTTGAATATTACCTAATCTATTAAAAGGAATCCATTCGATTACGTCTTTATAATTTGTAGTGTTAAGTTGAAATTCTTTAATGCAATCGTCGATATTCTTATTTCCACTCGTCCATCCTTGTGCAGTTTTTTGAGGGTCACATGTCTGACACCAAGCTGACGATGTGTTAAACCGGTTGCAGCTTTGGCATTTTCCATTATCCCACTGTCTTATGGAACCGAACTCATCTAATACTAGCATATACTCATTTTTTGTAGTGTGTTGAGTTAGTCCATATACTTTAAGTTTACTATTCTCAGATCGCATGAGATCTTTAAGCTTATATAACAAATGGAACATGAATACATTCTTAAATGAAATGAAAAACTCATTTAGTAAATAAAAAACTTACTTTTAAAAAGTTTAATGAGTTTTGAAAACCATGTAATATTTTAAGTTCCACTCTACATGATGGTATACGTGATTGTGTGCGTTCCTGCAAATTTCCCTTGTCATCATATACGCATGAAATTATTCGTATACCATCTAGCCAGATTGCTGAAAATCCCTCCCCAACATTTTGAATATCATCCAATCTATTAAAAGGAATCCACTCAATTACATTTTCATAATTTGTAGCTTTAAGTTGAAATTCCTTAATGCAATCATCGAAATTCTTATTTCCACTTGTCCATCCTTGTATTGTCTTCTGAGGGTCACATGTTTGACACCAAGCTTCAGAAGTATTATATCGGTTGCAATTTGAACATTTTCCATTTCCACTTTTTCTTTTGTAATAAAATTCATCGAATACTGTCATATATTCATTCGTAGCGGTGTTTTGGGTTAGTCCATATACTTTAAAGTTTCTATTATTTAACTGCATGTCGTCTATAAACTTATTAAATATTTATATTTATATAAATATGGATTAAAATAATAATACAGTATAATAATAATTTAATATCTTACTTCTCTTAATATCTCTAGTAAATTTTGTGATCTAGTTAATGTTTTAAGCTCCACTTTATATGATGATATACGTGACTGTGTGCATTCATTTTTCTGTCCATCCCAGTGCACACACCGTTTTCCATCTAGCCAGATTGCTGAAAACATATCACCAATCTTTTGAACATTATCTAATCTATTAAAAGGAATCCATTCGATTATATTTTCATAAAAACTGGTTTTAAGTTGAAATTCTTTAATACAATTATCGATATCCTTATGTCCACTTGACCACCCTTGTATTATTTTCTGAGGGTCACATGCTTGACACCAAGCTGGCGATGTGTTGTATTGGTCGCAATTTGTGCATTTTCCATAGACTTTATTATTAAATTCATCAACCATAATCGTAATTCTAACTAAATGTAGAAAAATTTTAATGTTAAATTACAATTACTGTATGTATATATATTAATTACATGTAACACAAAATGCCATTTATAATGCTTTCAGGTGCACAATAAATTTACTATACGATTAACGAGTATTTATACTAAGAAATTATATTTTTTGAATGCGATAACTTAGGAATCAATTTTAATACATAAGTTCTTTTGTATTTGTTTTCAATATATAAATTATACATATTGCTTTTTCTTTGGGCCAATATCTAACGTTAATTCAAAATTAAAGAAATATGATGTATTTCAATATTAATTAAAAAAAAAAAAAACGGATCCGTAGCATATATTAATTAATATAATGATATCTCTATACAACGCACAACTATAGATTATTTCCACTAAAATAACATGCCATTAATTCTGTGGAAATATTTTATGGCTTAACTATTTGCTGTAATTATCTGATAGCATAGAAAAAAGTTCCAACGTTTTTTAAAAAAAAAATCTTTACAAAAATATTGTATTTTTGGTTAACATATTGGTGTCGACTAAGAAAAACCTATAGATATAGATTATTCTCACTAATGTAAAATTCCATTAACTCGATAGAAAAAATCAAAATTTTATGACTTAACTTTATGATGATAAAGCTTATTAAAAAGAATTAGAAGGAGTTCCAACATTTTTTAAAAAGGCAATTTTTATTTGAACGCGGATGCAATGTACACGGGCAATGTAAAAAATGTAAAACCAATCAGTATCCCAAATTTTAGATTATGAAATCGCTTATGGATTTCTAACAAAAATAAAAAAAATATTCCTTGCGAGATTTGGGTTTAAACTAAATCTCGCCAATCCCAAATCCACCCTTACCTTAAGGGTTTAATTTTTCAGTTTAAAAATTGGATTGATTGGCAAGTTACGTACAGGAATTTGAATCATACACCCTGTGTATAATTAGTAATAATTTTTTGAAAAAATGATACAAATACTATATCAATTATTGTATTTCAAGTTACCACTTGGTAGGGGTATCAAGCTTGTTTTATCACCGAATTCATTCTATATAATTTTTTTAATAGTTAATGATAATTGGTAATTGTGTGATTTGTTGTGATTTTGCAATGTTTACAGTAAATCAAATGGCACAACTCAG
This sequence comes from Gigaspora rosea, assembly GCA_003550325.1. Classification (NCBI taxonomy): domain Eukaryota; kingdom Fungi; phylum Glomeromycota; class Glomeromycetes; order Diversisporales; family Gigasporaceae; genus Gigaspora; species Gigaspora rosea. Next base: position 600,167 of record QKWP01000015.1, on the reverse strand, counting down.
TGTCTCCAATTGAGTCTTTGCAAAAATGCCACTTTAATTATCTTAAAATCTTTAAGTTTTTAAAAGTAAATCAGTTTGATTATTAGAGGTAGGAATTATTTCATTTTCGTGTCAAGATCTGGCATAGTGCTGGTACAAGTTATAGAATAATGTTCTTTTGTTTAATAAAAAATTCATTTTTATAAACAGTAAAATACATATTTTTTACATATTTGTAATTTATTTGACATTTATTTGGGATTCATCATCCAAACTTTTAAAATTGATATCTCTTCATTGTTACGCATGTTTAATTAAGAACTTAGATATATCACCACTATTCAGGTTTATGCAAATTTTTAAAAATAAATATTGTGAAAAAAAACATAGAAATATTCTTTGAATTTGAACATTAATAGATTAAAGAAAAAGTGACTCTTTTTGAAAATAAAAAGAAACGATTCAAGTAGAGATGCTGTGATTAGTGCTCAGAATGAGTCAACCCGTTAAATTAATTCATATTTTAGCATAGATTGGCATGAGGTTGTTAAGAAATTTCACAATGATTCTGCTTAACGTGTAATTTGGGTTTACCGGAGCATTAAATGCAACCTAAATATCTTTAAAAATAATGGTTTTCTTCACATTAAGATTGTAGTTTTATTATTATAAACACTATCCTTTAAATGGACTTGCTGTCAAATTTATTTATAATTTTGATCTGAACGGTTTTTGATAGTACAATTTGCTTAAAATACAGTGAATAACAATGTAAATCACTATGTAAAAATATTACCGGCCAGGCTACTTGCAAAAGTGCTCGTTTTCATTTTTCTTTGTTTAAGCCGTGAAATGATTTGTAAAATTCTAATGACAATTCCAGACGGATATCCGTAATTTGATTTGATCATTTAAAAATGTTACCTTAAACGGAGTATATATTTTCGCAGCCAAATTGCTTGCAAAAGCCTATTATTTAAGGGGTGTTGAGTTTATTGTTTAATTTTTTAATTGATGCAAATTGCTTCGGCTATTAATGCGCTACTATCCTGGTACACAATCAGACTGTGTAAAGTTGTGCCAATCTCTTGGTAAAAATTTTCCTGAAATTTTAGTCTTTTGCATTAAAAAGATTGTAAGTACGCACGTTCTCCGAAGCCATAACCAATGTGATATTATAAAATACGTCTTTGCATATTTTTTAAGTGTCTTGTAAATCGCATAAATAATGTCTAACCTATTTTCTGTTTGTGATAGAGCTTCGATCCTATTTTTGGCGGGCAATCCGGATCCTATTAAATCCGGATTGAATCCGTATTAGATTACATATAAAGCTGGCTTTTTAGCACGTCTTTAGATCCGTTATTTAAGTTTTTGATCAATCCGAGTAAAAATCTCTGATCTGGATATCTGAATCTGTTTAGATTTTAAAGATCAATTTGGGTTGTCGGATTAAGGATCGAAGCTCTAGTTTGTGATTTCAATAAAACGTCAGAAAAATAATAGTAAAATATGCATTTTATAATTCGGGCTAATATTTAATTGAAGGCTTTTTATGTTTTTACATTTGGATTCCCAAGATTAAACATCATAACTTGTTTGTTTAGCTATCTAACTTTTGTTTATTAGATAGAATCGGTAGAAGTTGACTTATTCATGGATCATTTATTTTTATTATTATTATTTTTTTTTTTTAGAGTTTAATGGCCGTCTACATTGGCCGTAGGTTTTTATTGAATATTAATGATATTTGTTACATTAACGAGTGTACAACTAGCCACACGTGCACTTTTGGTGCCTAATTTAAGTAGTCCGCCCGAGGGTTCTACACTAGCTGCCATACCTGCAGAACAACTATGGGACCTGCCTATTTAAATAACTCTGATCAATGCTCTGCCCATCAATATTTACCCTTCAACCATCTTAATTGAGGTTGTTCAGGGGTTATTCTCAATAGCCTACCAGCCTTAGGGCTACTTTACCCTTGTAGAAATTGCCAGCCGACCAGGGAATGTGTCCCAATCCTAAACCCTAGCGGTCTTCAGTAACTGGGTGCCACAACACTTGCAGTCAGGGGTTACCTTGAACCGCTACAGTTTCCTAATACTGCCCTTATAAGGTTCTTCTTTTGGTAGCACTGTCAAAGATTGAAATCTACCTCCTTATTCAGGACTTGCCAAACAGTTTCCAATTTCTCCGGTTTCTTGGATTTGGCAGTATAATGTTACACTTATGCCTGAAAGCTCCTATTCTAGATAGTAGAACCAAGACTACAGGTTATATACCCAACTGATAGAGAGAAATTCATGGATCATTTATAGTTTTTCATAAAGTAAAATACTGTATTTCAAATCGGATTTCAAGTAATTAATACTATGATATATTAGTATATAATTGATGACATTAAAAAAAAATACCAGGCTTCAGAATTTTAAATCATACAAAGCAATTCTCACAGACAACTTTTTTACCTACAGCTGTTTCACTAATGAAGGAATTTGTCCAGATTTCAATAAGACCTTGCCTGATTTATTATTAGTATCAGCTAGAAGTAAATTAGGCCCTTTAATTTTATAGCTTAATGGACTCTCCAAATTCTGGAACTCTTTGATAGAATGAGTCAGTGAAGTGAAACTTTTAAAAGCCTAAAATCTGAGACTTCTAGTAGCACTATTGCCATCGTGATAAACAATAATAACCAGTGTTGGAATATGTCCAGGTCATAACAGGTCATATCAAAGTTTAATTAGTAAGATTATATAAGGCCATATAAAGTTAATTTTTTTGTTTTCATAACATGAGACAAAAAAAATGACCCAGCCAGCTGAACTTTTATTTAAAAATTTTATATAAAATTTTATAAAATTTTTAAAAATTTTTTTGAAATCCCACCCGACTATTAAAACATATAAATAATTTTTTTCAAAAATTTCCAAAATATAACCCAGCCAGGTTATGAGAACCAAAAAATTAACTTTATATGGCCTAACAATAGTTATATGATTTCATTAATTAAACTTGGTAATTGTCCGAAGGACATTACAGATGGAGCAATAGTGATCCTGATGTCTGTGTGTTAACAAATTCTGAATCTTGATTGGCTAGATCAGGTGTAACATAAAAAAAAACAATCAAAACAATAAAACTGATCCTTATTGGCTAGATCAGATGTGGCATTTTATATTTGTCCTTTGGACTTAAATGGTTCCCATTTTCCTAGTATAATCTGTTATGACTTTGTCAAATGTTCTTAGAAATTGAACTTAGAATATGATCTGTTATAATCTGTTATATAAATTTTTTGTGATATGACCTGTTATGACCAGTCATAACAGGGCATATTACAAAAAAGTCATACACGTCACTCTGGTTATATCGACATTTTTGGTTCATTAGTAAAAAAATTCAAATTGTCGATACAGTGAGTTATACTGTACCGACATTTCATATTAAATTTTTGAAAAATATGTCGGTATAGAAATATTTTACTATCATGTCGTTATATCCAGATGTCGGTATAACCAGATGTCGGTATAACCAGAGTAACATGTATAACAGTTCATATTACTAAGTTCAATTGCTAAGATCATTTGACAAATTCATAACAGATTATATTACCAAGTTTAATTAATAAAATCAAATAACTATTGTCATATAATCTTACTAATTAAACTTTATGACCTGGTCATATTACAACACTAATAATAACTACCGTATACCTCAGAAGATAAGCGCAGCACCCTCTACCCTATTTTTTTCAATTTCAGATTAGTGGAACTAGCAATAAAATCTTTACTCAAGTTATTCCCGTTTATCTGAAATTGAAAAAGTAGTGTATAGGGTGCTGTGCTTATTTTCCGAGGCTTACAGTACTTATAACGACAAAAATTGGTACAGAATACGTATTTTATAAAGATCTTAATATAAAATAAATTATTAAGTATTTAATATTCAAAAAAATCTACGTATAAAAATTTACATTTTATATAACAGAAGTAATATTATTACATTTTTTCTTATTTATTAAAAAAATTTATTTACTCTGTGCAAACTAATTTTAAACCCTAATTACATTTGTCATTACAGAGTTGCGGCTTCACTAAGGTAATATTGCTCGACTTTTTATGCGATGTATTAAAATTTCGAAACTTTTTTACATACGACTGCATTACTGGGTGACAGAAACACTTTTTGGTTATCTATTTTTGGTAATTCTATCTTAAAACCAACTAACTTAACAATTATTATTTTTAATATCATTTGAATCATCTTATTGAGACGATTCAAATAATTTAAGATATAACTTTTAAAAATTTTGTAGATTTTCAAAAAGTGTGATTTCCTTTCCGTCACTTCTATATTAACTTAAAAAGAAACAATACAACATTAATCATAAAATTTATTTCATAACTTTCGATGTGTATATCATTGTACAAGTACCAAAAAAGCTAAGAAATAGAAAACTTATAGAAACATGTCTTTCAGCTTTAAATACTGAAGAGAAAAAATCACTTTTTTATATATAGTTCAAAATTACTATTAAACGTACAAGTTTGATTAATTCTACTGACCTCATTTAACATATCAATATATTATTATGAATTTATGAGTTTGAGACTATAAATGCTGTTAAAACGTTCTTTTATTAAATTAAACATGCAGGAATCTTTAAATGTTTAAAATGTTGCTTTTTTATATGAAATGGTAAGCTTTATAGGAACAAAAATATTATTTATTATCTTTGTCTAATTCTTTAAGTTTTTTTTCATAAAAATATGGGTTGTGACATCTTTGTGTGCTGATATTTGAGAAGGCTCATTGTATAAAGAATGCTCTGACTATTTTGGATCTTGAAGATAATAAACTTTGACTTGACAAAGGAAATCCATTAGAGTCTTCCTGTAAAAATACAACTATGCCTTTTTTTGAATCTTAAAAAAAGTATGTTAGGCTCTGAAGGAGAAAAGCAATAGCGGGGACTCCTGCATAGACACAACCCTAATTTCATTGAAACTTGGAAGAATGAGCCAGTTCCAGAAGGAAATGTTACGAGCAGGGGCTCTTTATATGAACACTATCTTGACTTCCTTGGGATCTCAACACTTCATTTACAGCTGTTTTCATAATTTCTGGGACAAAACCTCTTCAACCTCATTCTAAGAATCACATAACTTTTTGGAAACCTTTTCTGTCCTTAGTAACGAAATTTCAGAAAAATTAAGTGATTCTTAGAACGAGATCGAAGAGTTTCAGGAGTAAATTTTTTGGTGTGCAGTATTAATGAAAATGGCTGTAATAAATCCGAGTAAAATTTTAATTAATCGGTACAATTAGACTTTTTCAAGCGGTTCACTTAATATGATCTGCTAGTATTACAGTAATTAATGATTCGACCTCATCATTTTAAAGTTTTTGCAGAAAATTCATTGCGTGAAATACGGTTTTAAATAACTATATAAAAAAGAAAAGATTTATTTCAGGTCTAGGTTTTCTGATCTAAATGATTATTACAAATAATTTCAACCAATTAGATCGTCCTATAAACCATAGAAGGAGGCAATTGGAATTAATAAAATATTTGTTTAAAATTTGTGAAAATTTAGCTGAAAAAAAATAGAAATTTTTATATTGCCTGGTAAAAATAACTACAATATTTTAAGACTAATTTTTATTCTGTTTGGTCAACAAACTGTAAAATTTAGCGTACTAATAGATATAAAAAATTAGTGTGGAATTTACGGAAATTATTCTTTTTGTCTTTTAGTGAGAACAGCTTAAATTAAATTACGATAAATTATCATTTTTAAGTAAATTCACGATTTTTCATGATTATTATATGGTTTCAAAAGATTTATTTGTAATTCTACTATTCTAGTTATAATTAAAAATTACAATAATTTCAATGTTTAAACACTAAGTATACTTGACTTAGCAATATATTTACTGGTAAATAATTTGAACAAAACATATTTTTCATGTTATTTAATCTTTAGCTATAAAATAAAATTATTATTGATCAATAAACATTTTTATATATTACAGAATTAAAATTATCAAATACATACGTGAAATATCGTTATCAGATATTGAAAAATCGATTGTGGTAGAATCTAAAAAATAAGTAAAATTTATCATTTAAAATTGATCATATTATTTCAAATGTAAGTATAATATTTACTTACCACAAATATTTAGCAATTTTACAGGCGGAATGAATGAAGAATTAATTGGCTCGGAAAGATTTTTAAAATTAAGCAGTTTGCTTGTAAATTTATCTTTAGAACAAATTGGCAATTCGGTTGATAATGTAGGAATAATTGCATCTGCAAATTGGAATGCTTTTAATATTACTAATTCATCTTTAACTTCTGCTGTACCCTTATATACAATTTTATACCATCGTGATAATTCATCACAGATATAAAGTGCAGTTGGTCTATTAGAAGGATTAGCATCCATACATTGATTGGCTAATTTGATATAACATTCAGAGGTGCCTTTAGCAAGTTCAGGTCGTAATCCATTACATATTTTAATAGCCAACGCTTCATCATACTCAATATTGTAATGAGGTGGCCTTCCAGTAGATATTTCAGCCATAATAACACCAAAACTATAAATATCTGCTGCTATTGTATATGGTCGTCTGTTTAATACTTCAGGAGCAACATAAGGTAAAACTCCATAAATACTATCTTCTAAATCAGATTCATCATTCTTTCTAGATAATCCTAGATCTGCTATATAAGAGATAAGATTTCCATTAATATATTGATTTTGCAATATATTGCCGCTATGAAAATCTCCATGAACATATCCTGCTTCATGAACCTTTTTTAAATTTTTCGATATATCAACAAGTTGCTTTAATTTACTTTTCCAATTAAGATCTCTAAAATTTGATAAGAGAAACTTATGAAGGCTTCCTCTATTGCATATTGAATACCATCAAATATTCATTATTAGTTGTATTTTGAGTTAGTCCATACACTTCAAAATTTCTACCCACTAATCTAAATTCCGTGTAACTTTTAAACTAGTTAATTCAATAAATTTTTATAGTGTTAATAATTATTTATATTATCGCATAAATAAATCATTTTACTTACTTCTCTTAGAAAATTCTTTTGTGAACCAGATAATGTTTTAAGTGCAACTACACATGATGGTGTACGTGATTGCACAATTTTCGATTCAACTGATAATATTCTTTTACCATCTAACCACGTTGTTGAAAACACTGAACAAAATCCTCCTTCACCAATCTTTTGAACATTATCTAGTCTACTGAAAGGAATCCATTCGATTACGTTTTGATAGTTTGTAGCTTTAAGTTGAAATTCATTAATACAATTATCGACATCTTCATTACCACTTGTCCATCCTTGTGTTGTTTTCTGAGGATCACATAATTGACACCAAGCTGGCGATGTGTTATATCGGTTGCAACTTGCACAATTTCCATTCATGACATCTCTTTTTTTAAAATCAAAAACTAATACGTACTCGTCTGTTGAAGCGTCTTGAGTTAGTCCATATACTTTAAGGTTATTTTCCTTTGATTGTATGAGATCTTTAAACTTATAAATAAATAGAATATATTCTTAATTAAAAAATTGATCTAACGGAAAATAAAAAAAAAACAGATAAAGACAAAAACAAAAGACGGTTAAAAATTAAAAATGTAAAAAAATTACTTTCCAGCATAAAATATAAACCATCCTTCTCCAAATTGTTATCCATAGTCCGATCATTGTGATAGATTGTTCATGAGCTCATAAGTGTTTTGCATGATACTGCTTCATATAGATCGCTATGCCACACAATAACATGCTGTAATCGATTAGATCAATTATCTATGTGAGCAGGTTTTATTTTTCAATTATTTATTGATTTTTTTTTTTAAGAATAATAGAAAAAAAAATTTTTTTTTTTAGAAGTTTGTAAATTATACTTAAAACTCATTTAAATAATTAAAAAGCTATAAACATAGATTACTACCTACGTTATTACAACACTTTTGACATGATGATGCGTTAATTTGACGTATCCATACGTCTTCAAATTTCTGCACTTTTAGAAAGACATTACTAATACTCTCACTCCCACCCGCTATTACAACTAGAAAAAAGGGACGTCAGTAGAATATACTGATATCCCCAAAAAACAAAGGCGAACGTTACCGGTCTGCATAACAATAACCAGACAGATGTAGACGATCTTAATGTTCCCCCAAAATTTCTGAAATAACGCCAATAGACATTACTTTCTTTAGAAAGTAACCAGACAGACTTATTTTTAACCAGAACTTTTGGGTAGAGTACATTGTTTGCCGGAACATTAAACGTTTAGACACCAAATCTAGCTACTGTAGAGGCCTAACAGTGCACGCCCACAATTGTGATGAACAACCACCGAAATGTGGGGTTTATATAAAAAATTGAGAAATGTGGGATTTATGAATTGACGTAAAAAAAAAAAAAAAAACGCGAAAATCGGATTGGATCATCATAATTATGTATTGATGTAATTATGACGATATTCACATGACGATCATTTGTGACGAATCATAAAGATCGTCATGTGAATATCGTCATAATATCAATACATAATTATGATGATCCAATCCAATCAATTTTCGCGTTTTTTTTTTTTATGTGCAATTCATAAATCCCACATTTCTCAATTTTTACATAAACCCCACATTTCGGTGGTTGTTCATCACAATTGTGGGTGTGCACTGTTAGGCCTCTACAGTAGCTAGATTTGGTGTCTAAACGTTTAATGTTCCGGCAAACAATGTACTCTACCCAAAAGTTCTGGTTAAAAATAAGTCTGTCTGGTTACTTTCTATAGAAAGTAATGTCTATTGGCGTTATTTCAGAAATTTTGGGGGAACATTAAGATCGTCTACATCTGTCTGGTTATTGTTATGCAGACCGGTAACGTTCGCTTTTGTTTTTTGGGGATATCAGTATATTCTACTGATGTCCCTTTTTTTAGAGGTTGGACCCGTGAACCCTTATCCGGATATCTGCGTGGTTAACCGGGTATCCGGATATCATAAATGCTCTACGGATCGTAACCGTTATCCGTCAATTTTAAACAGATAACCTAAGGGTATCCGCGGGTATCCGCGGGTATCTGTGATATCCGTATCTGTATAACCAATCGGCATATCGCTTTATAAATTATCTATCGGTAGATCTGACTTTTTTTCCATTCTACTTTTATTTTTTTTTATTATTTATATTTATTTATTTATTTATTTATATTTTATTTATTTTTTTTTGTTAATACCAAGGACCGGAATAATCTTGTAAGTAGTTTATTTATTTTGCTTTTGTTTTCTCTTGAACTATTACTAACTCTTTCTTTCTTTTGTGGATGTCCGGGTGTAGGTGTCTTTGTAAGATAAGTATCTTTTTCTTTATGTTGCCTTTTCTTTCTTGGTTCGAGCTAACTCTTCCCTTCTGTAGGTTTGGTTTTACTGAACACTGGGTTTAATAAAGAATAGAGTAAGATCGTCAAGATTACAGTCACTAGGACGCTTTCACTTTTTTCGTTAGCATGGTAAGGTTTCACGGCTGCAGCAGCAATGTAAGAACCTTGGTTGTGACGTTCGGTTCAGTTCCTGGTGAGGTTTTGGTCGTTGCTGACACCATTAATAGGCTTGATTCATCGTGGTATTGCCATTGGTGGGAATCAAGATTAGTGTGCTTCTTTGTTTTCTTGTGAAGTGGCTTCCAATGCAATCTTGCGTGTGGTCTTTCATGTGGTCTTTTGTATAGTATAAGTCTTGACTTTGTGAAAGGTGGTTTTGTACTAGAACAGGCAAACTTGATACTAGAAGGATGTGTTGGCTTGGTTTGGAAATAGTGCTAGTTTAGATAAGTGTTGGTTTTCTTTTGCTTTTACTTTTTACTTTTTTTTTCTTTTCAAAAAACTAACTAGCCTTCTCTTTCTTGTAGGTTTTGACCTTATGGAAAATGACATGTTACTGGAATAGACAAATTGGCACTGAAACGAATGTTTGGGTTTATTTGGAAATGCTTGTTTCAGGAAGACCGGTTTTTGTGGAGTTGGCTTCTTGAAGCACGAATTAGATATTGGAACAGGCTTGGTATTAATTTATAACGAAGTAGCTGAATATATAGTCTTTATTGCATAATTATGGTTAGGTTTGTGGGTCAGGGTATATATGATGTAATGAATAATAAATTTAATCAATTAAATATATAAAAGTGTGGGGTTGCAGATTTTCGCAGATTTTTAATACTTAACTTTTTTAAATCTAAAAAAATCCGCCAGCTATCCAGTTTATTCGGATATCTGTAATGTTCAATAGTTATCTGTAGGGTAAATGGTTAACCGTATAGATGCTAGTGAAACTAAATCTGAGTGGTGAAATGATTTCACCATTTCACCAATCGGCTTGGTGTAACTGGTGTAACTGGTGAATTGGTGTAATTGGTGTAATTGGTGAATTGGTGAATTGGTGAAACGGTAAATTGGTGAATCGGTGAATCGGTGAATTGGTGAATGGTGAGATAGTAGAATAGTAAAATGGCAGAATGGAATTTCCAGTTCAGAATTATTTCAGTTTACTAGTACACTTAGAGGTCAGAACTACATATCTGTATAACTAACACATATCCAGATATAGCGATGTGTCCCATTATTTGTTGGATAACAGGTCACATCACGAATTTACATGTTATAGTAGTAGGATGGCAAATGATTTAAAAACACAATCTTTAAAAATCTCGATTGTTTGATTTTTAATTGTAAAGACGTAATCACCATTATAAATAAATAAAATTACCAGTTCGATTTTATTTATTAAATAAAGCAATTCGATTTTTATTAAATAGTGTTTCATATGATTACTAATATTAAAAAATTACCTGAACAGAAGCCGTATTTTTTAATTAGGGCTCAGAATGCAAAAAAAAAAGAAGTTAAAATAAATTAAATCGGTTAAAATTTATAATTCTTCATAATTTCTTTACATGCAACGAATAAATTCAAATCATCAAAGTTCGCTGAAACTGAATTAGCCAATTAGAAGCGGTGGTTTCGATTTCAGCCAAAATTTCAAAATCAGCCACTGATATAGTACGTTATCTATCAGCATGAGAATAAATCTCTCGCTTTCACAATGATAAAAAACTTTTTTGTCAGTGTATAACAGTATATTGTGATTTTAATCAGATATCAATGCAAAACCTGCTCACTTATCTGTGGTATCCGTAGAATATCCAGTTATTTAAAGGGTTTTAGGTCATCCGCAAGATCCGTGGATATCCGTGTAATCTAAAAACAACTGGATTAAAAAAATTAGTAATTAACTTTTTTAAAGGATATATCTGTACAGATAAAAAAAAATACGGTTTCATGCTTTAATGAAAAAAAAATTTTTGAAATAATGTGAGAAAATAGTTATTTATAAAAGGAAACATCATGTTAAAATTCTAAATGTTACTTTACATTACTTACTTTATATGGTAGTATTTAAATTTAACGATTTAACTAAAACGTGTATAATAAACTAAAAAGGACGATATATATATTGATATATATTTACGACGATACATATCTTTTTTGAAAATTAATGGCATCACAAAATTTAGATATTGTTTCTAATACGCTTAGCGTTAGTGAAAATGAACCACAAGAATACAGTGAAACAAACTAAACAAATGAATCGAGCCAATCACTTACAAAACGCAGAAATGTTGGTGGTAAAAAGCAAGGAGATATTTGGCTTTATTTTAATTAAGGTTCTAGTTTAGGTCGGGGACATTATAAAGCTAGTTGTAAATATTGTCCTGTTTCATGGGAAAGAGGTCGACCTGATGATATGCGCTTGCATCTTGCTCGACAATGTTTAAATGTTCCTGATGAAGTTAAATATTTTTGGAGAGATATTATTGCTGAAGAAAAAACTACAGTACGAAAAAAAATAAAGCATAATCAATCTGAAATTACAATCCATTTTCCAAAAATTGAACCACTTCCTGAAGCACGAGTAGAATCTTTAAATAAAGCTATTTTAAAAGCTTGGATTATGTGTAATTTTTCATTCGAAACTGTAGAAAATCCTTTCATAATTGATTTGTTTCAACTTGCAATTCCTGGATATGAACTTCCATCACGTGATATGCTTTCTGGTCGTTTTTTAGACCAAGAAGTTTTAAGAATTGATAAACGAATTGATAATGATCTAGAAAAAGAAAATTTTCTTACTTTATTTATGTAATATAATTTTTTTTTAAAAAATTATAATTAATAAATTAAAATTTAAAAAAAAATTTTTTTTATCATATTATAATAGCCCTTGACGGATGGACTTCACCTGCTTACGATTCAATTTATAACTTTATAATCACTATATCTAAACGTAAAGAATATCTTATTAAACTTGAGGAGTATAACAAAGTTAGTCATATGGGAGAATTTATGGCTAGTGAAATTTTAAGTTTTATTGAAAAAATAGGAGTTGAAAAGTTTGTGGCAATTGTTATAGATTCAGGAGCAAATCTTCGAGTAGCCCGTCAAATTGTTCACAACACTTACCCTTCTATATTAAATATTAGATGCGCTGCACATGCAGTAAACTTGCTTGCATCTGATTTTAGTAAATTAGATTCAATTAAAGATATTATTACCAAATGCGGCTTAATTTTAAATTTTTTTCATAATTCTCATATTGCTCATGGATATTATTCAGAACAACTTCGTCTTATGAAAATCAAAGGTGGGGAAATTAAATCATATTGCAAAACTCGTTGGGGAACACTTTTTACAACAGTAGATTTAATTGTTAAATCCAAGCCCGTTTTTGATTGGGTAAGTGTAATAGTTAATATTATATTTATTTTTTATAGTATATAACGATAGTATAATTTTTTTATAGATTTTGGAAAATCATATGTCTGTAATCTCTAATACTTCGGTATTTGATCTTCTTGAGGATGAAGATTTTTATATTAAGTGCCTTCAGGTTTCTGTTATTTTAAAACCTGTAAAGGAATTAACAAATTGTTTAGAAGCTAAAACAGCCAATTTAGCTGATGTTTTTATTGGTTTGGTTAAATTAGCTGCAAATATTAATCGAGTTGAAAATTCTAACCCATGGAAAAAAAATATTATTAATAATTTTAATCGACGATTCAATGAACTTGTAAATCCTGTTACAATTCTTGTATACTGGTTACATCCTTTATATAAAGGTATATATATATCAGTCTAGAGATGCGACCCGATCATAAATTATATATATAAAACCCAGTTTTTATATATAAAATTTATAATCAGGTCACATAAAGATTTCGATTTTGGCTAAATTTTTTTTAAGTATATATTGTATATAAAATTAATTATATATATGTATTAGGTCATGGCTTAAAAAGAACAGTATTGGATAATATTTATGAAACAGCTGCATTAATTTGGAATGATTTACATTATTCGGAAGAGTCATGTACACAATTATTGGTAGAAATGCGAAGTTGGAAACGGAAAGATAAACCTTACCATCTTTTCTATAATTCTACTCGTGAAACACCAATTAAATGGTGGCATAGCGTATATGTTGATGATGATCAAGATCAACTCCAACAATTAGCATTACGTTTATTCTCAATTGTTCCTTCACAAGCCGTCTGCGAAAGAAACTTCTCAATGCTTAAATGGTTTTATGGTGATAAGCGAACTCGACTTTGTATTTCTCGAGTAGAAGATATGGCAAAAATACGCTCTTACTATCTTTCAAATTCTGATAAAGAACTTCAACTTTATGGCAAAAATTTAAATAACGAAGAGTTATATGAAAGTATTAATACATCTATGGTTACATATGATTTGCTTGAAATGTCAGACGAAAATACTGATAATGGCGAGACTAATAATTTGGATGATATTAACGAAAGCGAATATTTTGAAAGTTTAACGTTAAATATTGCAGATTTAGTAGATTTAACATTAACAGAGTTTTTAGCATCTGGAGATGCAGTATTTTCTTCAGAACCTGTTACAACTAATCGGGCTAGAGATGTAGGTAATATGAGTTATGATCCTATTGAGTTAGCATGTCAAATGGTATTGCAAAATGAAGAGGATTAAAAAATTTATTATATTAGTATTTGAATCATGCATGTAATAAATTTTTTTTCATTTAT
>QKWP01000015.1:568356-585982 GCA_003550325.1 Gigaspora rosea | reverse complement strand
ATTTCACCATTTCACCTGGTGAAACTGCTTAATTTCACCATTTCACCTGGTGAAACTGCTTAATTTCACCATTTCACCTGGTGAAACTGCTTAATTTCACCATTTCACCTGGTGAAACTGCTTAATTTCACCATTTCACCTGGTGAAACTGCTTAATTTCACCATTTCACCTGGTGAAACTGCTTAATTTCACCATTTCACCTGGTGAAACTGCTTAATTTCACCATTTCACCTGGTGAAACTGCTTAATTTCACCATTTCACCTGGTGAAACTGCTTAATTTCACCATTTCACCTGGTGAAACTGCTTAATTTCACCATTTCACCTGGTGAAACTGCTTAATTTCACCATTTCACCTGGTGAAACTGCTTAATTTCACCATTTCACCTGGTGAAACTGCTTAATTTCACCATTTCACCTGGTGAAACTGCTTAATTTCACCATTTCACCTGGTGAAACTGCTTAATTTCACCATTTCACCTGGTGAAACTGCTTAATTTCACCATTTCACCTGGTGAAACTGCTTAATTTCACCATTTCACCTGGTGAAACTGCTTAATTTCACCATTTCACCTGGTGAAACTGCTTAATTTCACCATTTCACCTGGTGAAACTGCTTAATTTCACCATTTCACCTGGTGAAACTGCTTAATTTCACCATTTCACCTGGTGAAACTGCTTAATTTCACCATTTCACCTGGTGAAACTGCTTAATTTCACCATTTCACCTGGTGAAACTGCTTAATTTCACCATTTCACCTGGTGAAACTGCTTAATTTCACCATTTCACCTGGTGAAACTGCTTAATTTCACCATTTCACCTGGTGAAACTGCTTAATTTCACCATTTCACCTGGTGAAACTGCTTAATTTCACCATTTCACCTGGTGAAACTGCTTAATTTCACCATTTCACCTGGTGAAACTGCTTAATTTCACCATTTCACCTGGTGAAACTGCTTAATTTCACCATTTCACCTGGTGAAACTGCTTAATTTCACCATTTCACCTGGTGAAACTGCTTAATTTCACCATTTCACCTGGTGAAACTGCTTAATTTCACCATTTCACCTGGTGAAACTGCTTAATTTCACCATTTCACCTGGTGAAACTGCTTAATTTCACCATTTCACCTGGTGAAACTGCTTAATTTCACCATTTCACCTGGTGAAACTGCTTAATTTCACCATTTCACCTGGTGAAACTGCTTAATTTCACCATTTCACCTGGTGAAACTGCTTAATTTCACCATTTCACCTGGTGAAACTGCTTAATTTCACCATTTCACCTGGTGAAACTGCTTAATTTCACCATTTCACCTGGTGAAACTGCTTAATTTCACCATTTCACCTGGTGAAACTGCTTAATTTCACCATTTCACCTGGTGAAACTGCTTAATTTCACCATTTCACCTGGTGAAACTGCTTAATTTCACCATTTCACCTGGTGAAACTGCTTAATTTCACCAGCATCTATAGTTAACCGTAAGGTTACCCGGTTATCCGTAGGGTTTATCCGGTTATCCGCAAAATAAAACTGACGGTTATCCGGATTTGTTTTTTTTTTTAGTATGGTTACTATAAAACGGGTAACCGGATATCCGGGTCCAAGCACTACCTTTTTTCTAGTTGTAATAGCGGGTGGGAGTGAGAGTATTAGTAATGTCTTTCTAAAAGTGCAGAAATTTGAAGACGTATGGATACGTTAAATTAACGCATCATCAAGTCAAAACTGTTGTAATAACGTAGGTAGTAATAGTTGACATTTGACATCACTGTCATAATGACATAATCGACATATTAATGCAATGACTGGAGAAATTTCAGAACTGATGTAAACTGGACATGGGGATATTACATTAAGATCGCAGTAAATTGCAAATCTATATCAATGTCTGCACGAACAAGAAACAGATTACTTCGTAGAAGTTAGATGCCACAACGCACTAGCATGTTAAATTTTAAGGCACAAACTATTATTACGACATATGTCAAATGTTACGGCGCTTGTCAAATGTTACGCGCACATCAAATCTTACCGGTTACACGTCAATCATCTTTAACGCGTTAACTTAATTTCATTCGATAACTTGAGTGATTTCATTAATATTTCTTGCAAAAATTGTTAAATGTGTATAAAAAAAATTATCTACAGTAAAAATTATGTAGATCAAAAGAATATGAATTAAAAGCTATAAAACAGCAAGTCAGTCAACTTTACGGTAATTAGTTTCATGTAATCAACAAATAGAGTTCGGGAGTGAAAGAGAAGATTTTACAGCTTAATAATGATTCTTCACGGTCACTTATTTTAAAGATGGTGAGGTTACTTTTAATTTTTGAGATGAAGTTCATTATTTACAAGACTAACAACTTTGCTCATATAGTAGATTCATTCAAAATTAATCTTAGGTTCACGCAAAGTTAATTTTTCGTTTTGCATTACCTAGTTATCATATTTCTGGTCGGTCGGTCGGATTTTTTTTTTTATTAATCTGGTTATACATACCATTATTATCGAGAGATTATCAATTATAAATAGTGAATAGAAATTTGGGATTTAAAACGTTTCCACTTCTCATTGATTTCTTATTTTGATTTATTTAGTTTATGCATTTGAAATAAGTTATTTCTTCATATTTATATTAAATTAGTTCGTAAATATGATCTAAAAAAAAGAAAACTTTTCACCATTTCGCAAGTTACTGTATATCGATATGATTATAAATTATTTGCCACTTTAGTAATTGATAATCTGTAGTTCATGTTATATTCATATTGATTAATCAATAGGCCACTTCTCATTAAGTCTCTTACTGTATTTAGATTAAATTAACTGGCATCATTGTCTCGAATTATCGCCTAGTGTCATGAATCGGAGAAAAAATGGTATCGATTAGTTGATTGATTATAAAAATCGATTCACTTTAATTTAAAAATAACCCTAACGACAATAGTTGAATTTTTTTTGTGAATGAGTTGTTGGTGAAATATATTGTCTACGAAACAAACTTGTCTGAAAATTAGTCGTCAGTAAAATAACCGTGCGCAAAATGAGTGTCAATGAATTGTGGTGTCTTCAAAGCGACTGTCAATGAACCAGGTGAAAAATACAGTTATTAAGTGAAGGCGAAACACGCTCAAAGAAAAAACATCGTTGAAACCTGATGAAACAATGAAACCTTCAATTAAAGTGCAAAATTTAGAAATATTATAAAACGTGATTTTGAACAGTAATGCTCGAACGATATGATAAAATTTGAAATTAAACTTAATCAATAACACAGGCTTGTATCATAAGATAAATTTTGAGATTAATAGTCAGTACGTCACTTTGCACAATAATGATATTGTATTCAAAAATCTTAACCCTTTCCAAAAAACAAATAAATGAAATTGAAATTCATTATTCCTACTAAAAAGGATTTTGCAAAATTAACATAACATAGGCTACATCAAAAAAAGTCAAACGAAACCATTCCTCCCACATTCATGTGACTGTATTGGTACAAATAAATTTAACATAGCGTTGGTCTGTAAATTCATATTTACATATTGACAAGAATAGTATTCACAAAGTTTATCAATCCATACATATTACGAACTTGATTTTTTTTTTTTTTTTTTTTTACGCACAGAAACTTGACATTTTCTACTCAGTCTTCAGTTTTAACAATTTATTTTTTCAACAACAATCACAATGCCAAGAAATCTGCGATAGCCGCAATATACATTAAAGCGCACCATATATAATTTTTCCTAGATAATCAATCCAAAGTGCCTAGTTTTACATTACAAATACTACCGTGTGCTTATTTATAAACAGATTTTAAATATAAACGCATCTTATTATTATTATTATGATTTGTATTTTAATGTAAAATCACAAGATTTAAAGCATTAATTGCTTGGTTAACAAATTACAAACTTTGCATACTAATATATATATATAAGAAAATTAGTGTGGATTCTACGGAAATGATTGTTTTTTTTAAATGAGAACAACTTAACTTAAGTTACGATAAGTTACGATAAGTTATCATTTTTTAAGTTAATTCACGACTTGTCATGATTATTATATGATTTAATTGTAATTCTACTACTATATTATAATTAAAGATACAATAATTTCAATGGTTTAAACACTAAGTATACTTGACTTTGAAATATATTTACTGATAAATAATTTGAACAAAATATAGTTGATCATGTTATTTAATCATTAACTATAAAATAAAAATATCATTGATTAATAACCATTTTTATATATTACAGAATATCAAATATTATACATACGTGAAATATCGTCATCAGATATTGAAAAGTCAATTGTGGTAGAATCTATAAAATAAAGTAAATTTTTATTATTTAAAATTGAACATATTATAATAAATGTAAGTATTTATTTTACCACAAATATTTCGCAATTTTACAGGCGGAATGAATGAAGAATTAATTGGCTCGGAAGTTAAGCAGTTTACTTGTAAGTTTATCTTTAGGACAAATTGGCAATTCAGTTGATAATGTTGGAATAATTGCATCTGCAGATTGGAATGCTTTTAATATTGCTATTCCATCTCTGTCTTCAGCAGAACCATTATCTACTATTTTATACTATAAATATTGCTTTTTTCCTCGGCCAATATCTAACGCTAATTCAAAATTAAAAGAAATATGATGTATTTCAATATTGATTTAAAAAAAAAAACTGATAAGTAACATATATTAATGAATATAATGATATCTATCCAACACACAAATCTAGATATTTCCACTAATATAACATGCCATTAATTCTACAGAAATATTTTATGGCTTAACTATTTGCTGTAATTCTCTGATAGCATAGAAAAAGTTCCAACTTTTTTTAAAAAATTCTTTACAAAAATATTGATTGCATTTTGGTTAACATTTTGGTGTCGACTAGGAAAAACCTAGAGATATAGATTAAAAAAATCAATATTTTATGACTTAACTTTATGATGTAATTTTTTGATAAACTTATTAAAAAGAATTAGAAAAGAGTTCAACATTTTTTAAAAAGACAATTTCTATTTGAACACGGGTGCAATGTACACGGGCAATGTAAAACCAACCAGTATCCCAAATTTTCGATTATGAAATCACTATGGTCTTCTAATAAAAAAAAAAACTCCTTGCGAATTTGGTTTAAACTATAGTCCCAAATCCGTCCTTACTTTAACCATAAGCAAGCGCTTAATTTTTCGGTTTAAAAATTGGATTGATTGGTAAGTTACGTACACGAATTTGCGTAATAAATTTGATACTCGTGTACCATACACCCTGTGTATATTTAGTAATATTCTTTTAAAAAAATTGTTACAAAAAAATTATATCAATTATTGTATTTACAATTATCACTTGGGTGCTTCCAGGAAAAGCCTATCATACAGTAGGAGTATCAAGCTTGTTTTGTACCGAATTCAATTTATCTAATTTTTTTAGTAGTTAATGATAATTGTAATTGTGTGATTTGTTGTGATTTGTAATGATTTCAGTAAATCAAATGGCACAACTCAGTGTCTCCAGTTGAGTCTTTGCAAAAAATGGCACTTTAATCATCTTAAAATCTTTAATTTTTTAAAAGTAAATCAGTTTTGATGTTTAGAGATAGGATGATGGTCAGGTTATAGAAAAATTTTTAGAAACAGTAAAATACATACCGGTATTTTTTATATATTTGTAATTTATTTGATATTTATTTGGGATTCATTATCCAAACTTTTAAAATTGATATCTCTTCATTATCACGCATGTTTAATTAAAAACTTTGATATATCACCACTATTCAGGTTTATCAAATTTTTTAAAAATAAATATTGTGAAAAAAATCATAGAAATATTTCTTTGAATTCTAACATTAATAGATTAAAGAAAAAATGAATGGCTATGTGGTTTTTTTTGAAAATAAAAAGTGCACCGAATGGGTCAACCCGAGTTACTCATTAAATTAATTCATATAATAAAAACATAGATTGGACAGGAGGCTCTTAAGAAATTTTAATAATTTTGCTTAAGTGTAATTGCGTCGGAGCACTAGCTGCAACTTAAATATTTTTGAAAAAATGATATTAAAATTTGTCATAAGTACTATCCTTTAAACGGACTTGATACAAATTTTTACTTATCAAATTTTGAATTAAACGGTTTTATAGTACGACTTGAGTAAATAACTATGTATATCCCTATGCAAAATCGTTACCAGCCAGACTGCTTGCTTTCATTTTTCTTTTAAACCGATGAAATAATCCTTGTAAAGACTAATCACGAGCTGTTACCGGTCATTGGTCCTATGGGATAAACTTATGATCGATTTAAAATGCCAATACTGTAATCGATAAATTCCAAACAGACATCCATAATTTGATTTGATCATTTAAAATGTCACTTTAACGGTTTAACGGAGTAAAAAAATACATACAATCATTAGATAAATTTTCGCAGACAAACTTGCACGCAAAAGCCTATTACTGTATTTAAGACGTATTGGATTGGGTTACCCATACAATAACTATCTTATTGCGCGGTGTCTGACGTAACAATCCCGTGCCAATAAGTAAATGAAAAAACGCATAAATACTCGTACAATAAAAGTTTTTACAAGTTTCTATATTATGTGTGATTAAGGATGTAATAGTTCAGTCTAGTCGGTCTTGTTCATATATTTTAACAATTGATTCATAGATTAAACCGAACTAAGAACCATAATTGGCCGTTATCAAATTGCTATAGTTAAGTTTAAGATATAATATGTAAAATAATTCGATGGATAAACAAATATTTCATTTTAGTAATCACTTCAAAACAAAATTTGAATTAGCTTTTAAGTCAATGATAAAATTAATGATCAGATTTATTAGTTCTGAACTGTTTTTAACCAAGTTTTGGACTTATTTTATGACTATACAGGCCAGTAATTTGAAAATCACGATAATTCGTACTCTTACCCTTGTTGTAATGGAGTGGCCTGGCTGAAAGATTTTATCCATTATATCCATAAATAATGTTATGTAATAATAAATATTTTAAATTGCTTTAGAAAATAAATGTTGTAATGAGGTATCCGTTATATTGATGTCCGTTATAACGAGGGTAGAGTGTATAAATTTATTGTTTAAAATTTCAATAAGTTTTTCATGGCTAGTAAAAAAAAAAATAAAAAAAATCGCGTGAAAAGAAAGAAACTAAGATTTTGATATTATTCAGTTAAAGTTTCAAAAAAGTATAAATAGTAAAAAATAAAATTATTCAAATACAATTATGCTTTTTTTTATGATTAGAAAAAAAAAGCACGAAATTCCTGTGATTATTCAGTAATATAAATGACCAGTTTTTATATATTGTTAGATATAGTATCAGAAAAGTGGAAATAAGGTAAAAATCTTGAAAATTTTTATTTATAAGCAAAAAATTTAGATTGATTCGCAAAAAGCCTTAAATTTGGGAAATTTTGAAGATTTTAGCGATGGTTTTTGATGTGTTAAGATTTGAATGTCCTAATAATAAACCTCAAAACCTGTTTGTTTAACTGCCTAAGTATCTTTTTATTGATATCTGAATTGGGAGAAGTAACTTATATCTATGGAACATTTATTTTCGAGTCATTAATGCTATAAGTAAATAATTGGAATCAAACATCGGGCTTTTAAATTGATACGAACCAATTTCCACTTAAAACTAATTCAACTATAGCTGTTTCGTTGACAAAGCTCGTCCCGAGCTTACCTGATTTATTATTAGTGTTAGCTAAAAGTAGGTTAGATTCTTTAAATGTATAGTTTAAAGGGCTCACTGAACTCTGGAACTTTTCGATATAATGAGTTAGTATAGTGTAAATTTTTAAAAGCCGTAAATCTGATACTTCAAGTAGCACTACACTATTACCCATCGTTATATATGGGAGTAAATGGCCTTTCTTAGTAGAAATAATTGTTGAACTGTTGAAATTGGTTGATGTAGAAATAGTGGAATCGGTTTTTTAAATCATAAACCTTAAATTTTATTGTTACGAGTTGTTGAAATAATAATATTCCGATCCGTTGGGAATGAAGTTTCCACTTAATCCCGTGATCTTGATTATTGATGGAAAATGTTTTAAACCGTAATGTTAAAAAACATGATTGTTTGATTTAAAAATTGGCTTAAATGTTATAATACATCCTGACGTAATCATAACACGTAAAAAAGGATGGTATTATTTATTTAACAAATTCCGTCAAAATACAACTTTATCGTTATTTCTTTTTAAAACATAAAATTATAAACAATCATGCTCCGTGGGAGACCTCCATTAAAAGAAATTCGCTTGAACTTTACAAATGTTCCAGCTTCTTTTGTCGCAGCAGAACGTTGCTGGTCTAACTTTGGGTTTATTCATAATAAACATCGTGCACGTCTAGATAATGAACGGGTAAAAAAATTTGTTGCAGTCTATAATATAAGAATTTGAGAATTCAAAAAAGAATTGAGTTTGATGGTTGTTCGAAGGTGACGATAATTAAATTTATAGTTATGTATTAAATAAAAAAGAGCGTACAAAAAAAAAAAATAATAAAATAATATGTATATTAAGCAATTATGTATTTCTTGTAATTATGTAATAAATGAATATTTTTTCTTTAAAAGTTATCTCTATGAAATTTGGTGAATTGGCATTTTAGCCCTAATCTTTAAATTTTAGTCTCAGCACCAATGTTTAAAATGTTTTTTAAATGTTTTAAAAATCTAAAAAACTGTTTAAACCGTTTTTTTTTCCATCCTAATCTTGATAACTGAAATAGACCAAACAAAATTACTGTTTTGTAATCTTTATCTAAAAAGTATTAAAATGTTGAAATTATAGTAAAATTTAAACATTTTAAAAAATTTGATTACTTATAAAGACAAAAATTGTTATTAGATATTATTCGATCAATATTACTATAAAATAAATTATTTATAACATAGTTTATAGCCAGAGTGCATATATGTGCATGCCAATTTTAAATCCTAATTACAGCTGTCATTGCAGAGTTACAGCTTTACTAAAAATAATTATAGCGGCTTATGCTAGTACAACTCGCATGTACTCTTTTATTATAAATACTAACCCTAATTACTAATCTAACTATAAAAAAAAGGACTACAAAAAAGGCCCAAAACTTTTTAATCTCATCAAATTCAGCACAAGCAGCACAATAATTAATAAGCTATTATTGTATACATATAATCTTCATATAACTGATCTCGATATAACGAACACTAATTGTATAACGAAGATTATTTCTGATTTTTATGCTTAAATTAGCCTCGATATAACGATTAACTATTAGTAAAGTCTTGATATAAAAGAAAATCACCAGCACCAAAGCTTCGTTATATCGAATTTTATTTTATAGCAGAGCTTTTTATGCGATGTATTAAATTCCAAAATTTTTTAGTAAGCAAGTACGTATGTATAGTACACTCCCCTGACATTGATCACCGGATTTTTGATAATCACGTTACCTACTGACGATCGTAGCCATATATACAACTTTTTTTTTAATGAGAAAATTAAACATGGCGTAGTAAGTAAAGTTGTACAGAATAACGATTTGCATGTACTGTACTCTAAAATTTTTAGGAATTTTAGATAAAATTTTATTAAGTCGTATTTAGCATTTTTGATCAAAAAAACGAAAATTAAAAAATTTTATATTAGGTCGACGCATTTTAAAACCCTATTATAAATAATAGTTGGTTTTAAAATATGTCATTCTCCATACCTAACGGCATATAGGATTAAATTTTCATAGAGCAATTCAAAAAATTTCTCACAAAATTTTTGAGTTTAATTAAAATTTTTGACAAATAAAAAGTTGCAATTTTCGTACCTTAAAATTCGATATAGTAGAACATTATAAAATTTTTATTAAAAATCTCCCAAAATAAAGTATTTAAGTATTTATTATTTAATACATATATGATTATTTTTTTAAGCTATTTTAATACAAATTTTATAATGTTCTACTATATCGAATTTTAAGGTACGAAAATTGCAACTTTTTATTTGTCAAAAATTTTAATTAAACTCAAAAATTTTATGAGAAATTTTTTGAATTGCTCTATGAAAATTTAATTCTATATGCCGTTAGGTATGGAGAATGACATATTTTAAAACCAACTATTATTTATAATAGGGTTTTAAAATGCGTCGACCTAATATAAAATTTTTTAATTTTCGTTTTTTTGATCAAAAATGCTAAATACGACTTAATAAAATTTTATCTAAAATTCCTAAAAATTTTAGAGTACATGCAAATCGTTATTCTGTACAACTTTACTTACTACTCCATGTTTAATTTTCTCATTAAAAAAAAAAGTTGTATATATGGCTACGATCGTCAGTAGGTAACGTGATTATCAAAAATCCGGCGATCAATGTCAGGGGAGTGTACATATAAGTGACAGAAAGGTAAAACCTAAAACCACACTTTTTTAATGTTTAGTTAATAATTATACTGTACTGTATCTTAAAAGTAACTTAATTATTAATTTTAATATAATTTTAATGGTCTTAGTGAGATGATTTAAATAATAATATAATCTTAAGTATTAAGCTACGTGATTTTTAAGATATTATCACTTAAAGTAAAACAATAAAAAAAAAATTAATACAGTATAAAGTTTATTTTATGCCACTTGATAGTGAATATCATTGTACAAATACTATGAACGAACAAAAAGTCATCTAAGAAGTAGAAAACTTATAGATATATATTTTCCAGCATTAAATGCTGAAGAGAAAAATATCAACCGCTTTTTATATACAAGTTTGATTAATTCTATCGTCATCATTTAAACATATCTATATATAATTATGATTAATAATTTTGAGACTATAAATGCTGTTAAACGTTCTTTAATTCCTTAATTTAATTGTTTCGATTAACATGCAGGAATTTTTAAATATTCAAATATGTTACCTTTTTATGTGAAATAATGTTTATAGAAAAGCTTTGCAGAAACAACTATTCTATCTTTGTCTAATTCGTTAGACATTTTCATTGTAACTTCCTTTGAAAGTTTGCCTGCAAAATACAACCATGACTTTTTTGAATCTTAAAAAAAAATATGTTAGACTCTGAAGGAGAAAAAGCAATAGTGGAGGCTCTTGCAAAGACGCAACTCTGACTCCATTGATCTTGAAAAGAATGAATCAGTTACTAAAGGAGGAATGTCACTTGCAGGGGTTCTTCATATGAACTCTATCTTGACGTCCTTTAATCTTCAATTTAGAGATCAAGCCTCTCATTTACACTATTTTTATAAATTCTGGGGCAAAGATTTTCGAATTGTTCTAAGAATCATTAGATTTTTGGAAACATTTTCACTGTCCTTAGAACTTCGATACAGAGACAGTAACGCAGTTTCAGAAAATTAAGTGTTTCTTCAAATAAGATCGAAGAAGTTTCGGGAAGCGAGCCAATTTTTGGGAATCCAAGAGTTTGTGAAAACAGCTGTAATATATCCGAGCAAAATATTTTAAAAATTTTTATTTTAATTAATCATATAATTTAATTAGATTATTCTCAAGCATTATGTGATTTGTTAGTGATCATCAAATATTCATCTTTATCGTTATAACAGTTTTGCAAAAAATCATTGTATGAACGCGGGTTTTAAATAACATTGTAGAAAAAGAAAGTTGTATTTTAGGTCTAGGTTTTCTGATATAAATGATTATTATAAAATTAACTTTGCCAGTTAGGTCGTTCTTTGAGCCATAGAAGGAAGTAATTGGATTAACAAGATGTGATCAAAATTTGTGAAAATATAGCTTCAAAAAAGTTTAAATTTTTATTATTACTTGGTCAACAATTTATAAGATTTAATATGCTAATTTTTTTTTGCTGTTTGGTCAACAAACTACAAGAATTAATATACTAATAGATATAAGAAAATTAGTGTGGGATTTATGGAAATGATATTTTTTTAAACGAGGATAGCAATCACGACATATTATCATTTTTAAGTAAATTCACGATTGTTATGATATAATATGGTTTCAAAAGTTTTATTTGTAATTCTACTACTTTAGTTAATTCAAATTTCGATAGTTTAAATAATAAATATGCTTGATTTTGCAATATAGTTACTGGATAAATATTTTGGATAAATATATTTGTTCATGCTATGTAATCATTAGCTATAGAAATAAAAATGTTTATAGATTAATAAGCATTTTTATATATTACAGTAGTGTATTAAAATTAGTGAAATTCTATTTTCACCCGGGTTAAGTCACTCAATATATAATTATCACTATATTATATGATATAAAATATATAACCAAAGATTCTATAAATTGGTTGGTTAGTGGTTATAATAGATGGATTTTTAACGATATTATATGAATAATATAATAAAAATTATATATTGGGTGACTTTAACCCGGGTGAAAAATAGAAATTCCCGTAAAATTACCAAATACATACATGTAATATCGTTATAATAGTCATCAAATTGAAAAATCGATTGTGGTAGAATCTAAAAAAATAAGTAAATATTTATTATTTAAAATTGAACATATTATAATAAATGTAAGTATTTACTTTACCACAAATATTTAGCAATTTTACAGGTGGAATGAATGAAGAATTAATTGGCTCGGAAAGATTTTTAAAATTAAGCAGTTTACTTGTAAGTTTATCTTTAGAACAAATTGGCAATTCGGTTAATAATGTAGGGATAATTGCATCTGCAAATTGGAGTGCTTTTAATATTACTAATTCATTTTTATCTTCTGCTGTACCCTTACATAAAATTTTATACCATCGTGATAATTCATCACAGATATAAAGTGCAGTTGGTCTATTAGAAGGATCAGCATCCATACAATGATTGGCTAATTTGGTATAGCACTCAGGGATGCCTTTAGCAAGTTCATGTCGTAATCCATTACATAATTGAATAGCCAACGCTTCATCATAATCAATATTGTAATGAGGTGGTATTCCTGTAGAATTTCGGTCATAATAATACCAAAACTATAAATATCTGCCGTTATACCAGGAACGGAGTACAAAGTACGTAGTGTATGGTTTACAGGCATTTAAAATGCTGTGTCTCTTTTGTATCTGATTGGTTAATCTATCCTTGTGACTTCTAATGTATTTCTATATTTGTACATACTCTATGGGGTTTTTTTTTTTTTTTTTTTAAAAAAAACAGAAACTTATGCAAAACTGGTTTAATCTGTAACTCGCTGAAAATCCACTTCCGTTCCTGGTTTTGCGTGACAACGTCGCGCAGTTACTTATTGTATATGGTTGTCTGTTTAATACTTCAGGAGCAACATAAGGTAAAACTCCATAAATACTATCTTCTAAATCAGATTCATCTTTCTTTCTAGATAATCCTAGATCTGTTATATAAGAGATAAGTTTTCCATCAATATATTGATTTTGCAATATATTGCCGCTATGAAAATCTCCATGAACATATCCTGCTTCATGAAATTTTTTTAAATTTTCCGATATATCAACAAGTTGATTTAATTTACTTTTTCCAATTAAGATCTCTAAAATTTGATAGGAGAAACTTATGTAGGCTTCCTTTATTTGCATATTGAAATACCATCAAATATTCATTATTAGTTGTATTTTGAGTTAGTCCATAGACTTCAAAATTACCACCTACTAATCTAAGTTCCGTGTAATTTTCAAACTAGTTAATTCATTAAATTTTATAGTGTTAATAATTTATTTATATTAGAGCATAAATAAATCATTTTACTTACTTCTCTTAGAAAATTCTTTTTTGAACCAGATAATATTTTAAGTGCAACTACACATGATTGTGTACGTGATTGCACAAATTTATATTTAATTGATTCAAGTGATGCTATTCTTTTACCATCTAACCACGTTGCTGAAAACACTGAGCCAAATCCTCCTTCACCAATCTTTTGAACATTACCTAATCTACTGAAAGGAATCCATTCAATTACGTTTTCATAGTCTGTAGCTTTAAATTGAAATTCTTTAATACAATCATCGACATCTTCATTACCACTCGTCCATCCTTGTGTTGTTTTCTGAGGATCACATAATTGACACCAAGCGAATGATGTGTTATATCGGTTGCAACTTGCACAATTTCCATATATCTCATGTCTTTTTTTAAAATCAAAAACTAATACGTACTCGTCTGTTGAAGCGTCTTGAGTTAGTCCATATACTTTAAGGTTATAATACTTTGATTGTATGAGATCTTTAAACTTATAAATAAATAGAATATATTCTTAAATAAAAAATTGATTTAATGGACAATAAAGCAAAATTTAACTTACTTTGCACAGAAACTCTAATAAATTTTTGGATTCATGCAATATTTTAAGTTTTACCATACTCGATGGATCTCGTGCTTGCGTGGGCTCTTTAAAATATTGAATTAATCGCACACCGTCTAACCAGACTGCTAAAAACTCTTCACCAACTTTTTGAATGTTATCTAATCTATTAAAAGGAATCCATTCGATTACGTCTTCATAGTTTGTAGCATTAAGTTGGAATTCTTTAATGCAATCGTCGATATTCTTATTTCCACTCGTCCATCCTTGTGTTGTTTTCTGAGGGTCACATGTCTGGCACCAAGCTTTAGAAGTATTATATCGGTTGCAATTTGCACATGTTCCATTCTTATTAGCTCTTTCAGAACCAAAGTCATCAAATACCAACATATATTCATTTGTGGTTGTGTTTTGAGTTAATCCATAGACACTATTATTCTCTAATTCCAAATGATTTTTAAACTATAAATATTTATAATATGTATAATAGAAGTATCAGGTATATATCGTTACTAATTAAATATTCTTAATATAATAAAGTCATATGATATCTTACTTCGTTTAAAATATTTAATAAATTTTGTGATCTGGACAATGTATTAAGCCTCACTATATATGATGGAGTACGCGATTGTGTGAATCCTTCTAACAGTCCACCTGAAACGATTCTTTTACCATCTAACCACGTTGCTGAAAAT
Source organism: Gigaspora rosea (assembly GCA_003550325.1). NCBI lineage: Eukaryota > Fungi > Glomeromycota > Glomeromycetes > Diversisporales > Gigasporaceae > Gigaspora > Gigaspora rosea. The sequence goes on along the minus strand of QKWP01000015.1, from coordinate 570,952 downwards.
ACGGTCCCAAATTCTCCACCAATTTTTTGAACATTATCTAATCTATTGTAAGGAATCCACTCGATTACATCTTCATAGTTCGTGGCTTTAAGTTGAAAGTCTTTAATGCAATCATCGATATCCTTATTTCCACTTGTCCATCCTTGTGTTGTTTTCTGAGGATACATGTCTGACACCAAGCTGGCGATGTATTATATCGCTTGCAATTTGCACACTTTCCATAATACTTAACTCTTTTAAAATCAAAAACTAATATATCTTTTGTTGCAGTGTCTTGAGTTAGTCCACATACTATACGATTACTATCTGTTGATTGCATAAGACCTTTAAACTAATAATGATAAATTATAAATTTAGTATAATATTAGTAAAGCAAATTGGAATAAAGAACAAATTAATGTACAATATATTAATAAAGCAAATATGTATAAATAACAAATAATTTTAACTTACTCTATCTAAAAATTCTAATGAATTTTGAGAATCATGTAATATTTTAAGCATCACTTTACATGGTGATGTACGTGACCGTATATTTTCATATACGTCTCCTACATATCGCACACCATCTAACCAGGTTGCTAAAAATTCATTACCAATCTTTTGAATATTCTCTAATCTATTAAAAGGAATCCACTCGATTACATTTTCATAATTTGTGGCTTTAAGTTGAAATTCTTTAATGCAATCATCGACATCCTTATTTCCACTCGTCCATCCTTGCTTAGTTTTCTGAGGATCGCATGTTTGACACCAAGCTTTTGATGTGTTATATCGGTTGCAATATGCACATTTTCCATATCCTCGATCTCTTTTAGATCCAAATTCATCATATACTAGCATATACTCATTTGTTGTAATATTTTGAGTTAGTCCATGTACCTTAAGTTCTCTACTCTTTAACATTACATAATCTGTAAACTAATAAATATATAAATGCAAATTAAAATAAGCAATATACAATAGTAAATACAATTTTTTTTATCTTTCATCTTACTTCATTTAACATATCTAATAAATTTGATGATCTTGTTAATGTTTTAATCTCCACTTTATATGCTGGTATACGTGACTGTGTATATTTATGATCATGATAATTGAGATATCGTATTCCATCTAACCAGGGATTACTAAAAATCTGTCACCAATCTTTTGAATATTCTCTAACTTATTAAAAGGAATCCACTCAATTACTTCTTCATAATTCGTGGCTTTAAGTTGTAATTCTTTAATACAATCATCGACAAACATATTTCCGCTCGTCCATCCTTGTGTAGTTTTCTGAGGATCACATGCTTGACACCAAGATTTTGATGTGTTATATCGGTTGCAATTTGGACATTTTCCATAATGCTTATCTCTTTTAAAACCAAATTCATCAAACACCAACATATATTCATGTGTAGTTGTATTTTGTGTTAATCCATAAATACTTCTACGATCTAATTGCAAGTAATTTTTAAACTTTCAAACATAAAGTACATAAAATAGAAATAAATATATGGCTTTACTAATTAAATAATAAACATATAATAAAATAAGCTTACTTCTTTTAAAATATTTAATAAATTTTGTGAACTAGCCAGTGTTTTAAGCTCCACTTTATATGATTGCATACGTGATTGTGTGTATTCATTTTTCAGTCCATCCCTGTCCACACACCGTTTTCCATCTAGCCAGATTCCTGAAAACATATCACCAATATTTTGAATATCATCCAATCTATTAAAAGGAATCCACTCAATTACATTTTCATACTTTGTAGCTTTAAGTTTAATTCCTTAATGCAATCATCGATATCTTATGTCCACTTGACCACCGTATTATTTTCTGAGGGTCACATTGTTGACACCAAGCTTTTGATGTGTTATATCTGTCGCAATTTGCACATTTTCCATATTTTTTATATGGTTGTAATTAAATTCATCAACCATAATCGTAATTCTAAGTGTAGAAAAAATTTTAACGTTAATTACAATTAAGTATATATATATTAATTACATGTAACACAAAATGCTATTTAGAATACTTTCAGGTGCACAATATTTTTAGAATGCGATAACTTAGGAATCGATTTTAATGACTATCTAGTATATTGAAGAATACACACTAATCACAATTATTTATATTTAGAAATCAAACATAAGTTCTTTTATATTTGTTTTCAATTTATAAATTGTAAATATTTAAGGGTAGGGGGTATGTAGATCATTTATCATATGATCTTTGTGGTATCGATTTTTCTTTTTAAAGTTTAGTAAAATTTTTTTAAGTAAATCGTTTAAACTATTAAATAAAATTATAAAGCCGGTTTTTGTGATTCTAAAAATAGTAAAAATTATTAAAATTGGTTGAATATTCATCAAGTTATAAAGATTTAAACTTTAGGTATCGAAAGTTGTTTACAAAAATCATATGATGATCATATGATATTGACCAATCAAAATTAATAATTTTGTGTAACTCGGGGAAATTTGAGCCAACTGGGGGAAACTTTATGATATATAGAAGTATAATTTTTTTAAATATATATTATATTAAAATTTTACTATTATAAAACATGCATTTTATTCTATATATTATAAAATTTTAGTCA